>JAXGGA010022306.1:0-15205 GCA_038373865.1 Uloborus plumipes | reverse complement strand
GCCCCCCGTTTTTCTTACTTTTTCAGAGCTTTACGCCGCCGACATCAAATAATGTTTCAAAATATTTGGTAGCAGACACGCAGGAAACTTTCCATTTAAAAATAAATTTTCCCTTTTCATTTGTATATAAATAACTATAAATATAGCTTATAGTAACTCTAAATAATTTGTTAATTAAAAAAAAAAAATCTAAGTATATCAAGTTTAAATCTTAAATTTCTAAAAAGGTAATTTTTACGTTTAGTGACGTTTGCTAACGTAAGAAATCTAAGTGGTGGTTTAGTTTGACCACAGGCATTTCCAACTCAGTTCTGACATCGGGAAAATCGCAGTCACAGAGCATTTAACTTCTTTCATATGAACTGCAATAAGAGTTTCTGACTTATTTTATGAAAGGGGAAATCTGCGTTGTCATGACTCCTGCAGAATTAAAACTCGTTTGTGAATTAGGAAAAGAGAGAAAAACAAAAAGTCTCTCAGAAATAAGTTAGTAAATATTTCTAAAATCCAAGTTGTAAAAAGAAAAGAAGAGATAAAGGAATTAGTAGTATCAAAAATGATAATAATGATCACGAATCCACTCTACTGCTTCATTGGCCGATTAGTCGGTAATCTGTTAGTGTTATTGGCAGCTAGTGCCCACTAGCGGCAATATTTTTAACTATTTGAGCGCAATGCACTTTTCAAAAGGTAATGGTTCTCCGATAAAAAAAGCTGCAAAAGAAACCTTTTATCGCAAATCGTGTTTTCCTCCCACATGTTCAAAGTGGGTCATTTATTTTTTGAACGTGCTGTATGTTTAGCTACTTCATTTTGTCGTCTGATTGATATTCATATAGCAAAACAATAATTTTTATACATGCAACATAAAATATGAATTTTCATTAAAACATTCTCCACTGGTTTTGCTACAACACTTGCTGCACTGTCCTAACTGACTGCTTCGTTTATGTAATTTCATGTGTGGAATATGGGAGTAAATAAAATAACGGGGCAAAGTGAATTAGATAAACATTTTCAGTTGTCAGCGCCACCTACCTAGCTCATGTTAAACAATTGAACTATTTTAGCCCTTGGGTCTCAGTGGAGTAACTTTACTAGGAATGGAAATTTCTCACACTACCCTAATTTACCGGAAAAACTTGAAGTTTGATTTCCAGACATGCGGTGAGCCCAATAGTGCCCCTAAGGAAAGTCACGGGAGGTCACTGTGACCTCTTAAAATTTCAATTATTCAGCAAATTTGAGGACATAATTGAAAATTTTAAAAAATCGAATGCACGTGTTTGTTAATTCTATTTATGGGGGCATTCCCGTATTTTACCATTTGGCAAAACTTGGAGTTACATTCGACAAATTAAGAACTTCCGCCCTCCGAAAAAATTTAAGTTCGGGGTACTTTTGGGTTAATGTCTTCCATTTAAACACGACTTCAAAAATTAGAAATTACAAGCTCGAAAAAAAGTGCCATACTTTTGATGATTTAACTCATTCCAAATTAATTCAGATATACACTGAAAATACTTGTAATTGAATTAAAATACACAATTTCTGTACACAGAATACAAGATTTGCTTTCACAAATTAGATTTGCAAGAAAAGTCATGAAATGAAGGATACTAGTTTTATCTAAAGTGCCCAATTTAAATTTTCAACTGTGCTTTTAGTTTTACAAGTTCATCACACTATTTAGATTTAAAAAACTATCCTCAGATTATTTATTATATGGGTAGCTAAAACAAATGCATTAACTGCCAAACCTATGCTATAGCTGTGTTAAATAAGAGGATGTATTTAAATTACCAGATAAGTGAGAACGCAATAAAGAATGCAACTCCGAACCATTGAGCAAAAGACTTGGTTTGTATAGCTCAATGCTCCGAACATACTTGCGCCGTCAAACCCCCTGATTGATTCTTTTCAACATTCTTATCTTTTCCACAAAATAAACTTTATCGCCAGTTTGGCATATGGTAACTTACTCGTGCACACTCGTTCATGCGCAGTAGAAATGCGCACTAGAAGTAAAAACAGAGATGCTCCTCCCACCTGATCCATAGCCACGCCATTCCGTGGTAAAGTGGATGCACCCCTGCCAGCTGGCCCTCAAGCTCGTTCTAAAAGCCGCGCGAAGCGCTAAAATTGATGGAATTTGATATCTTTCTTGTGCTGCATTAGCTATGTGCAGGAGGGCGGGGAGGGCTGAAGGTTTCAACTATGTTTTGTGCCCTGTATAAAAAATTTTTTTGAACTGAAATACAAAACGATGTGTTTTAATCATGTATTTGTTTTTTTTTTCCGATTTTTCTGGGTGGGCTCGGCCCGCCCGGTCTATAGTGAGGAGCCGCCCCTGAACAATCGGCTTCGGCAAAGTCTCTCGTCGAAATAGCGACTTCCACTCCCCCCTTTTTTTTCTTTTTCTGAGCTTTACGCCGCCGACATTAAATAATGTTTTAAAATATTTGTTTGCAGACACGCAGGAAACTTTCCACTTAAAAATAAATTTTCCCTTTTCATTTATATGCTTATAATTTTCAAATAACTACTAAAAATATAATTTAAAATATTTTTTTCTTTCACATTGTATTGAAAGTTGTGTCATCAGAACTTTGTATGTTAATAAGTAAAGCATTTTTATTTTAAAATCCTTTAATCCGCTTCATGTATATATTTTTTAAATAAATAAAAAGAAATAACTATATATATAGCTTTGTAACACTTAAAAATTTGTTAATTAAAAGAAATCTACGTTTTCATAAAATTTAAATCTTTAATTTCTACAAAGTTAATTTAAACGTTTAGTGAGAGATTGTATAGAAAACTGAACTTGCAAATTTATTTAAAACTAGCCGGGTACCCGGCCCTGCCCGGGTTTCTGTGGGTGTAGGGTGGTTTAGTGAAACTCATTCATAAATTTCCCAACACTAAAGTGCATATCTATAAACATAATGGCTACGTCTGTAAACAATGGCTATGTTATGGATAAACTATAAAAAAATATAATGCAAGCTAAAAAAAAATAGCAAGCTGCAAATAATGTTTGAGTAAATAGGAAATGTTATAAGCTTGGTATATTAAAATAAATATATATTTACAGTATCAATCGCACTGAAATTAACCATTTCCAAATATTGCTCGTTAAATAAGTCCCATTATTAGTTTCTATCCTCGTGACAACATTGGTGAGGTGAAAACATCTTATGTACCTAATTTAGAAATTTTTTTGACTATAAACACTTTCTATTCTCTAACTATTGCCAAAATCAATTTTTTTTTATTTCACCCGTTAGCGATTGTTGGCTCAAATAAATATAAAAATCCTTAGAAGGTAATATATTCCATACTTACTCCAGAGAAGCCTTGGTTCAAAATTTTCAATATGATTACAATCAATATTGTTGCTGCATGGCACCAAATTTTTGCAACAATGCACTGAAAATTTAATCATTTAATGGGGAAATGACATAAAATTAACTGTATTCCATAATAACTTTTTTAAACTAAGCTTTTTAGAAATAAATTATAGCTTATCCTGTTCCCTGTTACTGTAGCTATCTACGGTGAAAAAATGGTTAAAATCGGTTCAGTAGTTTGGAAGATTACCCCGGACATACGTTTTCAAAACTAGTCTTTTATGTATATAGATGTTAAACTTTTGTTAAATTAATATGGTCTGAATAACAATGGGTGGAGGGGGGGGGGCATATTTAAGTTCTGAAATTCACACACAACTATCTTTTTGCCGCATATGATGACTTCACTCTATTTCATAAGTGTTAAATATAAACTTCATACTTTTACGTGCATATAAACAATTTGTCTTATAGTTTTATCACCAAAGATGCAAGGATTTCTTACTGAAAAAATGCATAGCAAAAATAAATAGAATAAAACTTGAGTTTAAATACGAAAAGAAAAATCCTTTTGCCATACTCGCTTGAGCAAAAAACGGACTGCCGAGTTAACGTTCCTCTCAGTATTAGAGCCCCTTGTATGTAGCATGCAGTGCCACCTGCTGATGGGCTTTGAAGTTGATTAAAACGTTTTTCGCTTTCGTGATTGGGATGCTTCAAACGGAAACAATGAATGAGAACTGTGAATTTATGTTTTTTTTTTTTTTTTTTTTTTTTGTTTTAATGATCTTTCTGCCCAGGCCTGTCACTTAGGGGGAGCAGGAGGGATACCCCCCCCCTGACTTTGAGAAACCAATGTATTTACATATAAGTGGGCGTAGTTTTTGTTGTTTTCTGGTTCAATTGTGTTGTGTTTTTACCCTTTGCCCCCACCCTGGAAAAATTTGAAATGACGTCCCTGTTTCTGCCTCATTTTGTAAATTATGTCAATATGTAAAAAATATGTATCGGTATATTTAAATTCCATAAAAAAATAACTATCAAAAGTATTTTTTTTTAGCAACCAGTAGTAAATAAAGAAGAAACTTTAAATATTAAAATTAGGCGATCAGCCGAGCATAGTTGAAGTTGAAAGTTCTCTCGAGGAATCTAGCACGAAGTCTCTCCTTCTGTGGAGAGACTATGAATAAATTCATATCTCTTTGTGAGGGGTCGAACGCTTCGGTGGGATTGTTGAACTGTATAGTTAACTGTATAGCATCATTTTTAATGTTATTTCGGAATGTTTCCTTGGATACGCTGAGTCAAAGCGATATTTAGACTCTCACGATATAGGAACTTCCGCTTTCAGGGGTGCTAAATATTTCGAAATCCATCATGAAATTAAACTAATATTTAATCTATAACCTAGTCAAAGCCCAGTACCCAGCGTTTCCTTTCCGAAAATGGCGCGTTGCATGAGATGAATTCGCGTTGTTTGGAAAATTCTTTTCTCAAGAAAAACTCGCGTTATAGCCGTTTCGCGTAAGTCAAGTCGAGTTGTAGTGGGGGATCGGCTGTAGTTTATTGAGCTAGGTAGCTAGATTCACAGGAACTGAAATTTCCATACCTAAGCCGATCCCCTGTTCATGACGCGCTAAGCAAATACTTGATAACTATACTTTGAAGAATTTTCTTAAACAAGTTAGTGACGATTTTTTGTGACAAAATTTTTCTTTTATTTTCTTTTTCGACCCGTAGCTTAAACAAAACCCTTTTGGAGGTGCTTTTTTTTTTTTTTTTTTTTTTTTTTAAAGTTGAAGTCGTATAGCATATAACATACTGAAGAAAATTACAAAATACGCAAACAGATTGGAAAAAGAAACAATTCACATAAATTCATTGTTCTGTTTTAGTTTTGTATTATGATAGAAGAGTGCAGTTTGAAGCCTCCCAATTATAAAAGCCAACAAGTTATAGATCAACTTCAAAGCCCATCAGAAGATGGCGGTGTACGCTACATACAAATTAGTTATCGTTCTTCATTTTAGCTCAACTGTTTGTTTACACTGTCGTGTACGTGTCGCATACTAGGGTGCATCAAAAAAGCTTTCGTTTTTTGGAAAAGCAAAGTTTTACGTTCCTAAAAAAGTTGCCCTAACAGACTCACATCATAACAAAAATAGATTCAAACAAACAAAAAAAAAGTTTAGGTCATCATATTAACCATTAACATTCGTCTAAAAGGGCTAGAGAGGTGAAAAATTCAAAAATATAGAGGTTTGTATCAAGGAATAAGGGAATATTTCCCTCCCATTAAAAAAAAACAAAAATCTTACAAGGTTTTCATCCTGTTTTTTTTTTTTTTTTTTTTTTTTTTTTTTTTTTTTTTTTTTTTTTTTTAAACATAGTCAGCGTTTCCTGCACAAGCCCCATGCCAGAAAATGTGCTCTCCTTTTAAAAAATAAAAATGTTTTAATAAAAGTAAAAAGTAACTAAATAAACGCTTAGAATTAGCAGTATTAGTACAATTTAATGAATTAAGAAAGTGTTTTATTTGTAATTATTTCTCGTAATATTTTTTGACAGTAAATTTTCGATTTACTTTGAAGATTAGAATAGTTTTTTTTTTTTTTTTTTTCAAATTTGTAAATTAATCTCAAGTATCTTTTTTTCCCTTTTATCTTTTCTGAAAAGAAACTTGTCACAGATAACGTAAAATATAATTCAACTAGCTTTTAAATTGTATGAGATTCAGAAACATTTGCATGGATGTGATTTATGTTAACACGCTGTAGAGAAAATTTTCAAATCTTATCCCAATTTCTTAAGTAGGAAAAATTTCTGAATGCGTGAATATGCATATGTGTAATATAATATACAGGGTGTCCACTCCAATCGTGGACCAATAGCTAATTTCTAAACCGTTAGAGATAAGCATATAGTTTATTTAGGAAAAAATCTCCAAATTACGAAAGGAATTTTGGGTCTATTCAATGTTTTTCAAAAAATCAAATTTTGAAAGAGTTACGAAATTTAAATTTTTACACAGCCCCCCAGTCCTATCAATCATATTTAGTAAAACATTCTTGACACTGTAACGTTTAAAACTAAAAAAAAATCACTCTTCTACGACAAAAATTGACCGAGTTATGACGTTTTGAAAAATCAAGATTTTGCATTGTTTCATGACGTCATCGAGAGATCGCTTTAGGGACCGTATGCGAAATCCTTCAAAATCTTGATTTTTCAAAACGTCATAACTCGGTCAATTTTTGTCGTAGAAGAGTGATTTTTTTTAGTTTTAAACGTTACAGTGTCAAGAATGTTTTACTAAATATGATTGATAGGACTGGGGGGCTGTATAAAAATTTAAATTTCGTAACTCTTTCAAAATTTGATTTTTTGAAAAACATTGAATAGACCCAAAATTCCTTTCGTAATTTGGAGATTTTTTCCTAAATAAACTATATGCTTATCTCTAACGGTTTAGAAATTAGCTATTAGTCCACGATTGGAGTGGACACCCTGTATATTGCATGCACACAATTTGCACGAAATAATATTAAGCAGTTGGTTAACCTTTTAAAATTGTTATTTTGACATGTTCCAAAACAACAAATTGCTACTCCAAAATTCATTCTAATCTGCTCCCAAACTTCTCCCGAAATTTATTTTTGATTTTCCATTCCTGCAATCCTTTAAATACCCCCCCCCCCTTCTTTTACCTTATTTTTCTAAGAAGCATAATTCGACTGTTTATGCCTTTTTGTCTACTTTACTTCGATTTTCATTGTGATGTTTAAAAAACATAGCTTCATATATTTGAGAGACAAACATTTATTTATCGCATTCTATTTTCCATGCTTTCTATTTTAGCCAGAGCTTGCTAGAATGAAAGCCGACTCTTCAGTTACCTATTAAAATACCGCCGAAAAAATCGTAAAACTTCAATTAAAAATGCAGTTCGATGCGGACCCATCAGTCGATTTTTTCCAAGGGTGGCGGGGACGGCGAAGGGTGTATACTCAATGCAAATTGAGCCAAAAAAAAAAAAAAAAAAAAACACACGCCCATTGACATGTAAATAAATTGAGCTCCCAAAGTCAGAGGGTCAACTGACCTTATGACCCCCCCCCCCCCGAAATGACGGTCTGGCTTTGCATCAACGAAAAATTTATTGCTTTCATAAGTATACATTTGATTAATTTTATTTGTTGTTGAATGCATAGTATTATATATTTTTTAAGGTTTTGTTTTTATTACTTTTATTTTTCAAGTATGAAATACAGTCAAATAATCATTTAAAATAAAAATAAAGGCAATAATCAACGTAAAACCTTGTGCCGCGAAAAACGCCTGAAAAAAAAAGGAGGAGGAGGAGGAAGGATGAGTATTAAGGCCTTAATATTTGCAACTCAGCCAAAAAAAGCATTTTTTATCCAATCAATTTTAATTGTTTATCCTTTCTATTTAACTTTCAATACTTAAATAAACTTTCAATATTTAACTTTCAATATTTAGCAAAAAATACCTTTTCCAAATCAATCAATAAATATAAATTTTAAGGAATTTAAACGTATCGGAGAAAAAGATAATTTAGTGCGTAATTCATGCGTAATCTGAAGTGCAAAGATCTTTTTTAAGTGGAGACGATGATCACAGAAAGTTCTTATAGCACCGGTTGCGAAAAAAATAGCATGTACGCTATAATAAAAAAAAAGTGCATGCGAAAAATTTGAGTCTAAGCCACACGGAAAGAATGAAAATTATATTCGCCAATACGTACTAATACACTAGCCAAAAAACAGAAAAAACATCAAACTCAATCTCCATTTGTAGAGAAGTGTAATACGAGGTGGGAAACTACAGAAAAAAAAAAAAACATATGAAAAAGATTGGCGATTAAACATCACAAGTATCTTGCTACAATAAAAGGATATTTGCTTCCAGTCGGTCATTGGTTATTCCGGACTGAGGAGTTCAAAATGAGGACGAAACTGCGGTCTCAGGATGTCAATACCGAACTGTGGGAGTATTTGTTTCATCGTAAGATGTGTTTCGATTAATAATGCATGAACTGAAATATTACCAGAAAGAAATATCGTTGTTTATTCTGAAAAGCAAGTAAAATCCAGGTATTCATAATGGTAATACGTGCAAAGCAGTCCTGGTCAGCGCCGCGAGCGACGAAAACGGTAACTTCGCCTTGTACCGTTACCATCGAAACTCCGTAATGTTTCGATGTAGTGTCCGTAGAGATGCAAAGGGTGAAAAAAAAAAACAGTTTATTCCCGAGAAAAAACCGGGTTTTTTGGGAAGGGAATTTTGAAAATTCCCGAAAGTTTTGGGAATTTTCAAAGGGTTAAGAAATTCTGGTTTTGAAATTCGTACATATTACCCTAATTAGATACATTCAAAAGATATTTCCTATAGTTATGTTTTACAGTATATGGAATTACATATCAGAAAAACATTTCAAAATAATAAGTGAAAGAGGCCACCCTATCTTGAGTTTGTTTTGTCACGGGGTATAATTTCATATTAAGATGGTGTGTTAAGTTTGCATTCTAAAAGTGCAACTAATTGCTTATCACTTGCAATCATTGCTTCTCCACATGTTAATTGATGGTTTTTGTTAAATAAAATGTTTAGTATTTTATGTAATTAACCTAACTTTTTTTTTATATAACTAACATAAAGTTTTTTTTCAGTGTATGTGACATATTAACCTCCTTTAAAAAATCATAATAAAACGAAGTGTGCTACTTGGGTAAGTGGTAGTTTAGGTTGACCACAAGCATTTCCAACTCGGTTCTGACATCGGGAAAATCGTAGTCGTAGAGCATTTCACTTCTTTCACATGAGCTGCAATTTAAGTTCTGACTGATTTTATGAAAGGGGAAATCTGCGTTGTCATGACTCCTGCAGAATTAAAACTCGTTTGTGAATTTGGAAAAGAGATAAAAACAAAAAGTCTCTCAGAAATAAATTAGTCTATATTTCTAAAATCCTAGTTGTGAAAAGAAAAGAAGAAATGAAGAAATTAGTAGTATCAAATATGATAATAATGATCATCAATCCACTCTACTGCTTCACCGGCCGATTAGTGGGTAATCTGTTACTTTGTTATTGGCAGCTAATGCCGTCTAGCGGCGATATTTTTAACTATTTAAGCGCAATGCACTTTTCAAAAGTTAATGGTTCTCCAATAAAAAAAGCTGCAAAAGAAACCTTTTATCGCAAATCGTGTTTTCCTCCCACATGTTCAAAGTGGGTCATTTATTTTTTGGACGCGCTGTATGTTTAGCTACTTCAGTTTGTCGTCTGACTGATATTCATATAGCAAAACAATAATTTTTAAACAAGCAACATAAAATACGAATTTTTAGAAAAATATTCTTCACTGGTTTTGCTACAACACTTGCTGCAATGTACTAACTGACTGCTTCGTTTATGTCATTTCATCGGTGGAATATGGGAGTAAGTAAAATAATGGGGCAAAGTAAATTAGATAAATATTTTCAGTTGTCAGCGTCCCCTACCTAGCTACATGTTAACCCATACGGTCGACCGCGCCGTTTCTGTAAAAACCGCTCCGGCCGACGTAGGCAGGCTCGTTCACAGAAGTTGGTTCCTAACTGGCCTCGACGATTCTGTATCGTCACAGCCAAGGAGGTTAAAGGAGAGGAGCTAAATCTCTGCTATCTAAAAGTGGCAACGAATTCTCACCGCCGCCAGAGGACGCTGCTCGACAAACGCTCCCTATCTCCTACGGGAATCAATGTAAATGATACTGAATCTGTCATCTTTTCAAATGCTGCTATGGGAAAGAAAATTTTTTTTTTCAACAGGATTTTGGTGTAAATCTTCGATTGACATTATGAATTAAATATGATTTTCATCCCACGAAAATAGGTGCCGTATTCTTTGAGAAATAGGTTTAATCGAATGCACTTACCAACTTGCCAAATCTGACAGAATGTCATTTTTTAAAGACTGCTGTTGACAAGAATATTTTTTTTTAAAATTGGAATTTTGCTCAAACCATCGATTAACATTATGAACTAAATATATTTAAACTAATAATTATTTTGTCTACTAAATATATTTAATTAATAACAAAATTAAATACTGACATAATTAATTTTTTGCCTCACGCTTAATTTATCAACAATTTAGAGAACTGATTTTCAGCAAAAATTATATCGTACAATGCAAAGAAAATGTCACATACAGTCGCATATATGTCAAATTTGGCAAGTAGCTAGATGACGATCTTTCTTAAAAAATACGGCAAAATTTCGGTGGGATCAAAGTCATATTTAGTTCATAATGTTAATCGATGGTTTACACCAAAATCCAGTTGAAAAAAAAAAATTTCTTTCCCACTGCAGCATTTAAAAAGATGACAGATTCAGTATCATTTACATTGATTCCCGTAGGAGATAGGGAGCGTTTGTCGAACAGCGTCCTCTGTCGGCGGTGAGAATTCGTTGCCACTTTCAAACTAGCGCATCCGTAGAACATTTCTCTCCTTCTTTCTACTCCGTGGTCACAGCGAACCTAGTAGTTTTTGGCCTGAACGATCCTGTGTCGGCCGTTTTTCTAGGGGCAAACCCTGTTATCTCGCTTCTCTGCTGGGTTCTGGTGCTTTGAGGGGAGCGGTACCCAAGCTCTTTTCTTTGGTGAAAGGGATGTAACTTATAAGATATTAATAACCTGAGGTCGCTATATAATTTATTTTATCGAGATATTGTATCATTCTTTCAAGTACTCTTAGATATACTAGAATGTCGTATGTCATAGATGGAGTGTAATGCTTTAAATAATTAGACAAAAGTTTTTATTTATTAATTTATTTTTTTATAATGAAAGCTTTGTTTTCTCTGCTTTCTGCTATTTAAATTCTTGATGAGCAAGTGAAAAAAATATTGTCTTTGAGGGGCCAGTATTAACAAGCTTGATTAAAAAAAAAAACTGAACTAGTGTCCCCCCCCCTATTTTTTCGATTAAACCTCACCCTCATATAAAAGCTTTCTTTGCAAAATTTGTCATAATTCTTGAAATTTATAAGGTATTTTTTCACAATATTTTTTGTAATGTATTTTAATTTCGTAATCATTGTATTCTTTCTGGCTATTTCTTGAATGGAAGCCCGCTCAGATGGTTTGCAAAAAGCTTTCTTGGGAGACCTCCCATAGTGTTTCTTTCGGGAATCTCCAAGCTACACGACTGAGATTAAGTGGACACAGCTCTGGGATTGTATTAAAGTATAAAGTCTTAAGGGAAATGTCGCAAGTTTCGATATTTTGTAACTGCTTATCTTCAAAATAGTGTACACGATTGAGTGACTAACATCCGTGCACTAAAAGTAGGATATAGACTCCTATAGAAGTTAAGATAAATGGACCAACACTTAAAGGTATCTCTGTGTGTTATTGGTCGCTATGCATCGCAATGCATCGAAAGCCGCCAATCCTTCAACCGCTTTAAAAAGTCATTCACACAGCTAAGCTTTTTTTTTTATGATCTTGTACTAAAGCACGTCAAATGCTCTGTAAAATTGCATTAGTAAACATCCTTTTAAGTACCCGAGTCAATTTGAATTGTCTCATTGTAAAATAACCACATAGAAGGGATTGGAGTGGCACTTTTGTTCAAATACCACGGTCCGATTTGGCTCGGTCAGCAAGCAGCAGTGAGATGCACTCTCGTGGGAACAGTAGCGTTAGCTAGGAGGCCCAGCGCCCGTGACGAACTTGAAAAATTGCGCCCCCCCCCCCCAAGAGATTACTCTGATGGGAGATCAATGTGTGCTCGTTCGTATTATTGGGTAAAATTCTACTTTTATTTTTTACAAGTTTTTTGTTCAATTTAAGAATTTTTGTCTCTCAAACAATTTTAGTTCGGGGCGTTCTTACCTTTCCCCATCGTTTCACATAAATTCAAAAAACAAACCATTCTTGCAATTCGTTATTGAGCATAGTGTGTGTGTGTGTTTTCCCCACATAGCAGCTTTTATATTAAATAGAATTTGTTTTAAAACACTAGAAGAATGTATAAAATAAACATAATTTGTGTATTTTAAATAAAAATCAAAGCATTGATTCTATTATAATTAGGAAGTCAAAGAAAATATAAAAAGCATAATTAATCTGAAATTGGTTTAATAAATACGACTCCTTGCATACAGGCAAAATAAAAGTTTGCTATTTTAGGCCTCCGATTAGTTTTTAAGAATAAATACTTTTCATTCTAAGCATTTAAAATGTTCCAGAGACCCGCCTTTATTTAATACTAATATTATCTATGAGAGGAGTTAGGAGAAGCAATTGTTCCCTCCCTGACTTTAAGAAGTACCAGATGTATTTTCTTGATTTTTTTTTCTTTAAATTTTAAATACAGCGTATACAAATATGGGTCAACAATAGGGAAGGTATTGGCGGGTAACACATAGACGGTGCTCGAACTGAGAATGATACCTCCCCCCCCCCCCATTAGCTCGTATATTTGTGTGCCGATTTAAGAAAGTGGCTCGCCTTTCTGAAGTAGAGCATCTACGCATCTTCCCTCTTCATTCACCTGGCGTTTCCTTGTTCAGTAATACATGAGAAACAATAGCTATTTTTATTTATTTTTTTATAATAGAAAGAGCACAAAACACACTACCCTAGCGTGATTACGAATCGAGCTCAATCCCTCCCAATAATACTAAAACGGTAATGAGTATAAGGAACAAAGTAGTACTATATATAGTTGAGAAGTGAGAGCACTTCATTAAAGTACATATAAAACAGAAAAATTTCCAAAATACAAAATCGAAACTCACAAAAAAGAAAAAAAAAGAATTATTTATTTATTTAGTTATTTATTTATTGAACCTTCTAACTTTCTATACTGAGCCATCGAAGCACAAACAGCGTTTGAAAACGTTACTCGTTCAAAATCGCGCACCGCTGTGCTTGCGTTACTCATTTTTGGAACCTTCATTTAATGTAGGCTCTTGGTACACATTTTAAAACGCGAAATTTGCAATAGTTGTTTTTTAGAAACGCCCCCCTCCCGTTTTTAAGAAATACATATTATTTTCTCGCTAGTTTTAGCCACAGAAAAATTGTTACCAACAGAGGAGTTATTAGCTGTCATCATAAAGTTGCATTCTAAAATTCTGTATCCGAAATGTTTTCAACAAAAGCTAGCCTATTTTTAAAATCGTAGAACTTTATTTCCGAAGTATAGTATGTAATTGTTAAGTTGAAGTGATACCGTGAAAAAAAAAAAAAAAAAAAAAAAAAAACGGCTGGGAAAAGCGGAGAGAAAAGTTTTGTTTCTATCTCTTTTAAGATGACAAGACCGACCGATTTCAGATCAGCCTATTATACAGACGCGAGACCCATATAACTAAATTCTATCCAGCCACATTGATTTAAGCTAATATCAGTGTCTCCAACCGAAATCTACCGAATCAAAGTTGCGCATTTTGTATGGTTTTTCTTGTAACATGGGGGCGCAGTTTGCGCTGCTCGGAGTGTCTATCAAATTTTCATTCTTTAGTCTGTTTGGACTTGACCATTTTTTTTTTAAATCGGTCAAAATGCCGCCCCCCTGGCTGCTGCAAGAGCCACTCCTATCAACCCCTAGCTACGCCACTGCGTGGTAATAGTGTGCCACCCCTTTCCTCTCTCCCTTTGTTGTAAGGAGTTTAGAAGGACTTCATTGACAGTGCCTCTGTAAATGTTGAAATAGAGTTCAGTTTTTGCCCTTTGTACTACTCCTACTTTTAAAAGAAAATCCCATGCTCAAGCAACGGAGTTTTGTTCCCTTTCGTGGAGGAAATAAATTAATTGCATTTCAGATAAAATGAAACAATGAATGAAAGTTCTTTCGTTTGTTAGGATGCCCTTGTTCTGCTCTTTGTTGCATGTAATAGCTTATAGAAATATTAATAGGGAACATACTTCATTTTATTTTGTGAAAGCGATGAATACTAACAGTTATGTTAGAATAATAAATAAGTTAGTAGAATGGTAAATATCGAATAAAAAGTACATAAATAAATAAAAATAAAGAAAAATAAAATAATTGTAAAGTGATTGATAAAAGAAACATAAAAGATAAATAAATTGCAGGCACTGAATTGTGAGTTTTCCTTTCAAGTTCAAGTTCGACTGCAAAAAAACATTAAAAACTCCGTAGCAAAATGAGAAAAAAGTGTTATCACTGTAGCGAAAAGGAACCGGTGAGTGATGCCGGGGCCTCCGCGATAGTGCAGGGAAAGCAGCCAGCTCCGCTGCTTCTAATCTCTTTTTTTTGTTGAGAAGTGAGAGCACTTCATTAAAGTACATATAAAACAGAAAAATTTCCAAAATACAAAATCGAAACTCACAAAAAAGAAAAAAAAAGAATTATTTATTTATTTAGTTATTTATTTATTGAAATAATGTTGAGTAGTTTTTAGTAGTTTTATATAGTACTACTTTGTTCCTTATACTCATTACCGTTTTAGTATTATTGGGAGGGATTGAGCTCGATTCGTAATCACGCTAGGGTAGTGTGTTTTGTGCTCTTTCTATTGTAAAAAAATAAATAAAAATAGCTATTGTTTCTCATGTATTACTGAACAAGGAAACGCCAGGTGAATGAAGAGGGAAGATGCGTAGATGCTCTACTTCAGAAAGGCGAGCCACTTTCTTAAATCGGCACACAAATATACGAGCTAATGGGGGGGGGGGAAGGTATCATTCTCAGTTCGAGCACCGTCTATGTGTTACCCGCCAATACCTTCCCTATTGTTGACCCATATTTGTATACGCTGTATTTAATATTTAAAGATAAAAAAATCAAGAAAATACATCTGGTACTTCTTAAAG
>JAXGGA010022305.1:0-15206 GCA_038373865.1 Uloborus plumipes | reverse complement strand
CCAAAATGAACATTTCAACCAAAAAATAGTGTTCCATTATTACCTTGGTATTGTTTCAATTCGTTATCAACAGATTTCAGCACATAACCATTGTAAAGGGTGTTCTGTAGCAGTTTTAATATGATCTTTATCAAAAATGACATCGTTCACAATCTCAAGAAAAAAAGCTACAGTTTTCAAAGTTATTCCCAGCTTCCCAGTTTATGTTACTTGCTAATTTTATTTCTTCTTATAAAATGTCTTTTTAAATATTATATTGTAGACATAAAAAAAATAAGTAAAAAAAGTATGTACCCTCTGGGGTCTATCGTAAGTTTTAAGGGACGATTTTTCTTTACTTAATAAAACAATATTTTTTTACATAATATTTTTTAATTATTTTTCCTATACATTAAAAACTGTTTGTAACTAGTATACAAAATATCTTTGGAAAAAAAAGTCAGGCATTAATGGGTTAAAATTTATATTTTGTTGAATGAATTTCCAACTCACCGATTTTTTTTTCTACGACGAATTTTGCTAAAACCCATCTCGGTATGAGAAAAGAAGATATTGATCAAATTAATCTGAATTACTTATCTGTCGAAATATAAGAAAAAAGCTCATTTTTAATTAATGCATTTTAGAGGCGTAACGAATCTGCGATTGTCGTGACTTCTAAATAAATATTAATATCCACCTAAAAATGCTGTTTGAATGGAAGAGGTTAGACTTCCTTGGAAATTAGAACCCGATTTTACAAATCTGATTATAGCAGCAAAGTTATCTTTAAAGATCAACATAAAATACACTGCTGGTCACCGTAAATACAACACCCTGAACTAAGCAAAGAAGTAATTTCATAAACAATATTAAACAGTATTATTATAATTAAATTAGTAACAATATTTATAGTTATACTAGCTGCGTGGCCCGGCGTTGCACGGCTGAATGAGTGAAGCAGTTGAGAAAACTACTCGCCACAAGGCGGCTCGCCTTTAAAGTAATGAGAAGTTTAAACAGTTTACTCGCCGTCAAGGCGCTCGCCTTTACATAGCGAGGAAAGTTCAATAAAATACTCGCGCAAGGCGGCTCGCCTTTAAAGTACCAATTAAAAGTTTATAACTACTCCCGCTAAAGCGGTCGCTAAAAGCTTTCCTGCATCAAAGAATCAATCGAATTATTTGCACATGCTTCCTCAAAATAAGACGATGTCAAGTAACGCATACTTAGCACTCTACCTAATAACAAATAACTTGCCTTTTCCAACATTCTAAAACGAGTGCATATTGGATCGCGCAAAAATGTCCCTCTCGCAGCAGCTTCTATTTAAGACTTTCAAATGGCAGAGAAAAAATGTCATTTCGTAGATAAACAATGTAGAATTTGTAAACATGTATTTAAAGCAATGGAAAACATTAGAAAGTCAAATTAACGTTTTTATTTAAATCGAAGGAAAGAAATAAATATCTTGAATTTTAAATTGTTAAGAATTAATTAACGGTACTCAAATGAACGTAGAAATAATGTCTGGAAGTTCATTTATGAGGCTAATCGCTTAAAATTACGAATTGATACTATCGCAATTAATGTTATTGCTATTGAATGTGACTGGAATACCATTTTAAATTCGTCGTACAAGTGAAAAAGGCGCATAAATGAGGCGGCGTATAAGTGAGAGTTCACTGTATTATCAGTTATATTAATACTAATTAACATGTTATATACAAAATAAATTTTGTTGTGATATCTATTGTCCTTCTTGGCGCCGCAATTTGAGTGGCCAGCTGTGTACGTCATAGAAATATCAATTATTTTATCGTTCTGCGTTTCATGCTGTTTTTTTGTTTTTTAATCTATGCAAAAAGCCGCCAAAAATACGGTAGCATGCAGTTAATTTTAGCAAATTAAAGTATACCTTCTAAAGACATAAAGCTAACTATTTAAAAAGAAACAAAATGGTTGGCTTTATAAATAATGCATCGCCTCAAAAAACACGAATTATGAATAGAAACTAGGTATTGTTATTCTCTCAGCGCCAAAAATGTTAAAAATGATAAATGAATTCTAAGACGTCAGGAGAGATATTTTAAGGTATAATAGTTTCGAGAGCAGAGAATAAATTGATCCCCCGCCTACATTTTTACCAAACTTGACAAGCGTGTAGCTTTAGACAAGAAATCCAATTTAAGATGGAAAGATGGTAAAGTTTCGATCGGTCAAATATAGATCTCCCAGACAACGCACGTCAAGTATTGCCCTGACAGCTTGGAGACAAATGACGCTCATTCGCTGATGGATGGAAGTGCAAAGTTACGACTGGGGAGGTTTTTGAGCGTAATTTTACTCGAGGATGGCAACAGTTCTCTAATATTGTAAAAAAATCAGCCATTTTTTTTTAAAGAATGATATTACTGTTGAAGGATAGTATGAATTTCGTTTTTATTTTTTGAACGTAATTTCATTCGAGGATGGCAACAGTGCTCTAATATTGTAAATAATCCGCCATTTTTTTAAAGAATGACATGTTGAAGGATAGTATGATTTTTGTTTCTAGTTTTTTAACGTATTTTCAACCGAGGAAACAACCAAAATTATTATGTTGCTAATATTCCGCCATTTCTAAAGAATGCCAAAGAACTTTATAAATTTCGTTGCTTGTAGTAGAATATATTTCAATATGAGGACAAAAACATTACTCCTATATTGCAAATAATCCACCATTTTTTTGACTACCATCCTTGAAGTATTTCATTAATTTTGGTTATTAGTTTTTGGACGTATTTTCATTCGAAGGCAGAAACAATATTACTACACTACTAATCCTTCACCATTTTTTTTGAATGACAAAAAAATTTTATGACTTTGTTGTTTGTGCTTTGAATATATTTTTATTTGAGGATAGAAACATCGTAAATAAATAATCTGACATATTTAAAGAATGACATCACCGTTGAAGAATTGCATGAATTTTGGTTACGAGTTTTCGAACGTATTTTTATTTGAGGGTAGAAATAGTATAATTACACCACCATTTTTTTAATGAATGACAAATAATTTTATGATTTTAGTTTATTTGCAATCGTGTTATGTATTGAATTAAAGAGAGAGTGAAAGTATAGTTATTCTTACAATGACAAGAATAGTATAAAATTTTGCACCCATCAGAAAATTTCATTCATTCTTAAAATAATTTACATACAAGTCATATTGATATTTATATTATTGATTTCTCTATTTCATTTATTATACAACCAGTGGATTTGCACGGCGTCGGGTTAAAATGCAACACGCGAAATCCTAGAGGGTATTTTTTGTGACAATGTGGTCAGTTAAATCAACGTGAAGGACAATGTAAAATCAAACTTGAAAGTAGTAATTATCTGTAGTTATTTTCTAAAATATTGCGCTTCTACTTTTAAAAAATAAAAACAGCAGTTATATATTCAAAGGTGACTGACTACTCACGAAAGAAACATTTCATTTTAAATATATTTTTATTTGATGATAGCAACAGTAATCTTTTTCAAAAAAATATTCCACCATTTTTTAAGAATGATATCACCTCTAAAGATCGCATTAAATTTTGTTACGAATATTAGTTGTTTGTTTTTGAAGATATTTTAATTTAAGGATAGAAATGTTATTCCTAGATTGTAAATAATCTGCTATATTTTTTAAAGAATGGAACCATCATTGAAGAATTTCATGAATTTTATTTACTTGTTTTCGAACATATTTTTATTTGAAGTTAAGCAGTATTATTATATAATTAATATCCCAATATGGAGAGAAATACAAAGTTAAGGAGGCACAAATAAGCAGGGATACTGCAGACACGTGTTTCGGCGTTACAAGGAACGCCTTTTTCAATGCAAAAAATTTTGAGCTTATGGATGCACAGACAACCGACAAAAGTCCGCTTTTGTCACGTATCTGCATTATTCCTGCTTATTTGTGCCTCCTTAACGTTGTATTATTCTCTACATCAATAGCATAAAGGTATTTGTAAACTTTAATATCCCCATAGTTTTTAAGAACAAATAATTTTGTGATTTTTTTTTTTTTTGAACACATTTCTAATTGAGGGTAGAAAGAGTATTTCTGCATTGTAAATAATCCGGAATTTCTTAAGAAAGATATCACCCATAAGGAATGTCACATTTTAATTTGAGGATGGAAACAGAATTACTGAATTTTAAATAGGTCACCCCCCCCCCCCTTTTTTAAAAAGAATAACGCCACTGTTGAACGATTTCATTAATTTTGGCTACTTGAATTAGTAGTAATAACTTAAGAAACAGTTTTTAACATAAAAAAAAAACAATGGTAATTTAATCACTTTTCGTTCTAGCTTTTCCATTATAAATAGCGACGCAATACTTTCTTCAGTTTTTTCAACTATTTTGAGTTTTAAAGTATTACTTGAGCCATTTAGATCTTTTTTCTGCTGAATAGGAGATTAAACTTGATTAAAATCTTGTTGACTTGGATGCTAAATAATCTAGCAAAAAATTCAATCAAATATCCGAACGTTCCAAACTCGAAGTTTTTTTTCTTTCTTTTTTTTAATAAATATTTCCCCCGGAAATAGCAAAACATTACAATTTTGAAAGTGGCGAGATGCTAAACAAGTGAAATTTATAATCGAACAGAACTGAAGCATAAAATAAAACTCTATTCGTTCAAATAACCAGCGAAAAAAGTGCTTAAAAGAAATAAACTTATCAAAACTCCTTTTCATAAACGTTTATCAACTTTCTCAAAGGAAAATAAAAAAGTTTTGTGATTTAGAAAATATAATCAGGGAGAGAGTTTCTATGACACTAACTTTTTAAATGAGTTCAAAAATCTTTTTGAAGTCGGGAATTGTTTCGTCTTAACGTATTTCCTGTTATATTTACAGGGTTCAGAATGTAAGTGAACCAAGTCCAATTTTTGTCATTTTCGAGTTAACAATGCAATAGCATGCACTACGTAAAATTTCGGTGCAGTACTAAACAAAGTCATAGTTCAGATCAAGAGCATAAAAAACAATCCGAACACAAAAAGTTTGACATCAGTACGACTAATATTCACCGAAATATAAAACGCAGCGTTGTGTGACTTACAAATCTTTACACTGACTGTCAATAACACACATTGGGGGGCGAATATATCCGCTCAGTAGACGGACAGCCGGTCATTCACTGAAAAGGCAATACGTTCTAATCTCGCTTTCTGCTCGGGGCAGTAAAATGTTGCCCTCTAATATACCTTTGAGTTTTTATCGCAAATCACGATTTTTTTTTGTGTTGGAATTTCTTAAAATGGATATTGTTTTCCTAATCACAATTTGAGGGACCTGGAGTAAGTAAGAAACCATTAGATTTCATATTTTAGGCCTATTTTTGTTCTCTCTTTTAACTTTTATTATCAATTAAAAGTATGGATCTAGGATGAACTGTTGCGAATATAAAATTTATGCAGATTAAAACGGAACTCCTTGTTTTATCCTGTTAATTTATGCCCCCAAATTAGTATGATAAATTTATGAACAAAAGTTTTATAATTATGCTTTCATTTTTCATTGCTTTGGCAGCAATGAAAATGCGAAAGCAATGACCTAACTATAGCTTTACATTGTTTTTGGTAGCACGTTAAAAGCGGAAGTAAACTAAAAATATTATGACAGAGAAATAGACCAAAGTAATAGTCTTTATCAAAAACTGCATTTATGCAAAAATAAAAATTGGAGATACCTATTGTTTGAGCAACACGCTTCATATATCAAGACACACGGCAGTGTGTCAGCCAAGTTCGCGCTGCACATCTGCCAGTGTATCTTTACACGAACCATTTCGGGCTACTTTCGACCCCTCCGATTCTCAAGAACTACTTCATCTACATGCTTTAAATTTTGTAAGTCTATTAGAGTGACATAGAACACCCCTAATCCTAAATTTTGTAAATATATCTCTTTTAGTTTTAAAGTTATCAATATTTGAAAAGTGAAAATGTGGCGATTTTCTTATTTAGATTAAACACTCACTCATCAAAATGTTTACCTACTTCCAAGTGTCTCAGAATCTTAAAATTTGGCATCAAGGTATATTTCCATACACAAACTATGGGAAAAATCTAAAAAGTCCAAAAACTACATTAAAAAAGCAAGAAAAAAAGCATTTTTTATGAGTATCTTGGCGCGATTTATAAATGGTTCGTCAAACAAAAGCGCCAAAATGCTTGTAAAACGTTACCAAAAATAAAATACTTAAGTTTAAAATCAAATGTTTTATTGTAAGCTGTTTCAAGGCTTAGTTTACCTTGATGGAAGATTAAAATGGTTTATCAAGATGAAATAAATAATTCGAATTCTAGAGATTGACTATGCCACCTTGCGGTGACTTAAGATATTAACTAAGTAGTTAAAATATTCTATTCCTCTTTTAAGAAAAATATAGGGTAAACACGAAGAAAATTTACTTGTTTTACCTGTTTCTTTCGTCATTCATCATAAATTGTAGCGTCTCCTATTATTTGAATTACGAGTAAAATCATTAAAATTAAAAATATGTCGAATGTAGCATGGCCTATGTTATATCTGCGTTGTCAGCGTAACTAAAATCTCATGTTATGTGTGTATTAATTTGTGTCTAAATAAAAGCATAACCGTTACTTCGGCTTTTCAAAAATGCATGATATCCCAGCAAAAACATAAATGTGAAAAAATAGCCAAGTTCGGTTGAAACAACGTTTGGTCAGTTTGAAGCAGCGGTGCCACCGACAAAAGAGTTGAAATCTAACAGGCTCCAAGTTCTATAGCTGTTCTGTTAACTACAGTCGTGAGAGTTATTGAAATGTTCATTAATTTATTTTAATAACATTTCATTAGTTCCTTTCCTATCGGCTTCGGAACTGGGCAAGTTTTAATCGTCACGAAGTTACGTTCAAAAAAGTCCGACTTCCGTCAGTTAGAAATGAACTTGCCAAGTTCCGAAGCCGATGTGAAAGGAACTAACGAAATGTTATTAAAATAAATTAATGAACATTTCAATAACTCTCACGACTGTAGTTAACAGAACAGCTATAGAACTTGGAGCCTGTTAGATTTCAACTCTTTTGTCGGTGGCACCGCTGCTTCAAACTGACCAAACGTTGTTTCAACCGAACTTGGCTCTTTTTTCACATTTATGTTTTTGCTGGGATTAGCTACTTTTCTGAAATGAAAACCTTCCTTCCATCTCTCCATACACATTCGATACTTTTAAATGCTATTTCTAGATGCTTTAACGCAGTTATGATGCTTGAAAAAGTTGTTGCGTAGAGGAAAGCAAATATTAATTGTGTAATTTATATAAATATCTTAAATATGTTTAAAAAGTTTAAAATAATTACGGAAAAATCTTTTTCGGAAGAGTATTAGCCACAGTAAACTTTTGGTTATCCGTGGAATAGGGCGGCACAGTAACCGCGGGTTATCCGAAAAATAGGTAACAAGAAGTTCTGTCAAGAACTAAACGAACCTACTTTCCCGTACATCGACATCGGCATTGTAGCATCTGATCAATATTCTCTTGATTATCTAAAACTAAAAATTATGTCAAACATATCTTTATAGCACTTAAAGCTGATTTCTGAAAGCAAAATATACCCCTCTCATCTGATAAAATAGACACGCAAAAAGTAAATAAACGAGTCAATAAAGTTTTGTCGCACCTTTTAAAGATTGTAACTGTTATAGTTCTTCCGTAGAAAAATTCCACAATAGTTTTCAAAAGAAAAAAAAATAAATAAATAAAATAAAAGTACAAAGAACTTCAAAACACATTTTATCAAAGAAAGAAAAAAAACTCGTTCGTTAATAAAATGTCTTGAATTTCATTTTTAATCCGTTGCCAGTTGTTAAATATAAATAAGGAATAAAATGCTCTCGTGAATGAAAAATTTTTGTTAACAAAAAAAAATCGTCTGATAAAAAAAATAATAATAATAAATTAAACAAAACAAATAAATAAATAAACAAAAAATCGTCTGCCCAGTCAGTCATTTTTTCTGAGCCTGCATTTCCACCATGTTTGCGGAGTCGGAGTCGGAATCAGAGTCCTCACAAAAGATTATTCAGAAAAGTACTTTACAATACATTATTTATCAAAACCATTTTCTTACAAAGTTAGTTTGAAGGAAATCCGCCTTGAAGTTCAGAATCAACATTCAATTTAAATTTCTCCGTAGGCGCTAATGTTAAATTTTTTTCTGAACGGTTCATCATTGAACGAAAAATGGTTCAAATTGAAAAGTGAAATATAGGAATGAGCCTCTCCGAAATCTTTCGAACAAAAAAAAGTTTATTCAATTCGGACGGTTCACTTAAAAGTTATTAGGTGGGGAAAGGTTGTTTGAACGGTTCAATGTTGAACGAAAAAAATGTTCAAATTGAAAATTTAAATACGGTAATGAAGCATCCTTGCCGAGATCTTTTGAACAAAAAAAAGTTTGTTTAAATCGGACCGTTCATTCAAAAGTTATTAGGTGTGAGAGCTTGTTTGAACGGTTCAATGTTGAACGAAAAATTGTTCAACTCGGAAATTTAAAAACGGGGATGAAGTATCCTTGCCGAGATCTTTCGAACACGATTTAACAAAACGATTTAAACAAAAAAAAGTTTGTTTAAATCGGACGGTTCACTCAAAAGTTATTAGGGGTGAGAGCTTGTTTGAACGGTTCAATGTTGAACGAAAAATTGTTCAAATCGGAAATTTAAAAACGGGAATGAAGTATTCTTGATAAGATCTTTCGAACAAAAAAAAGTTCATTCAATTCGGACGGTTCACTTAAAAGTTATTAGGTGGGGAAAGGTTGCTTGAACTGTTCAATGTTGAACGAAAACTTGTTCAAATCGGAAATGTAAATACAGGAATGAAGTATCCTTGATAAGATCTTTCGAACAAAAAAAAAGTTTGTTCAAATCGGACTGTTCAGTAAAAAGTTAGTATCGCGAGGCAGGTTGTTTGAACGGTTCAAAGTTGAACCAAAAATTGTTCAAATCGAAAAATCAAACATGGGAATGAGCTGTACTCGCCGAGATCTTTCCAACAAAAAAAAGTTTGTCAAAATCGGAATGTTCATTCAAAAGTTATTAGGGGGGGGGGGGGGGCAGACAGACCGACCGACAGACCGATGGACCGACACACAAATTCCCCATCTCAATACCCTACTTTCAAATTTTTAATTTTTCGATATTTATTTCATTTTTTTGTTTCTTTTTAACTTTTTTTTACTTGGCGATATTTTTTGGACTTGGCGACATTTTTTAGATGCATTAAGCCAATTTTAATGCTTTTTTCGTCTCTTTTATTTTTTAATGGGAAAGCAGGCTAAAAAACGATACTAGTGTACACGATACTATAAAAATAAAAAATCTTGTATAGACCCCACACTACTTCCTTTCAAGAGTAAATTTCTTAGTAGATGCCTTAAGTGTTAAAGTAGTGCTTCTAGTGAGCAAGATAACAATTCAAACATTCACACCCCTAGTTTGACACAAAACAATGCAAAGGAAACATGTTTTACAATGATTAATTTTTAAATATTGATGACTTTAATATCATTCAGTGATTTTTTTTGCAAAATATCGCCAAAAGCGCCAAATTGAACCAAAACTCAAAATTTTTTTTCTCCAAATTTGTCGCCAAGTTGGCGTCTAACACTTGGCGACCAAAAGCTTGGCGATGTATCGCCAAGTGGTCGAGTCCAAATCATATTACTTCAGTATGCTTTGAAATTAACACTGATTTACTTTCAAAAAGGGGTAAAAACCCCCTTGGGTACATTCGAGTGCAATCACTAGGGAAGGTGCATAGCAAGACCCCCCTCAAAGCCTACATACTAAACTAGAAGCTTCTACGGCATACAGTTTTTGAGTTATGCTATATACGTACTACATACACACGCACATTAGGGTGGGGCGAAAAATGAAAAGTTTTTCAGATCAACTTCTAATAGTTGCCAAAAGTTGTCTTTGATGATAGTTAGCTTTTGTGCAAAATTTGAGAAAAATCGGTTAATATCTTCAGGGGGCGCTGCGATCGCAAAGTTTTATCATAGCTTTTATCGGGATTTTATGGTTAAAATATAACAAACAATGCTGTTAGCTAATCTCATAGCATTTTTTTTTACTCCAGAGATATATTCAAGCATTCAAAGCATACGAAATAACTCACAAAAAATTAATTTATATGATGAATTTATATTTCAAGCATTTAAAAAGAAACAAAAACGTGAAAAAAGTGATTTTTTTTAAATATACATCTTAATATATAAAAATTACGTGTCCCTGTGTTTGTGGCTAATGGACTCCTCAGCTACTGAACCGATTTTAACCAAATTTTACACGCAGTTTCAGTTTGGTCCAACTTAAATGATAGGATAGTTTTTATCTCAATTTAGGACCGCAATATATTTTTTATTGCAAATTATGTATTTAGCTACCAGCTTTTCTGTGTTCTTGGCTAAGCCTTTTTACTAAGCCTTTTTTTTTTTTTTTGACACCTCCATGGCTGAGCGACATAAAGCACACGTTCTGGCAGCTTCTGGAGCGCAGTAAACAAGTAATAACCTTTCTTATAATATATAAAAATTACGTGTCTCTGTGTTTGTGTCCAATGGACTCCTCAGCTACTGAACCGATTTTAGCCAAATTTTGCACGCAGTTTCAGTTTGGATAACTTAAATGATAGGATAGTTTTTATCTCAATTTAGGACCGCAATGTATTTTTTATTGCAAATTATCTATTTAGCTACCAGCTTTTCTGCATTCTTGGCTAGAATTCTTTAAACATACCCGGAATGCCACCACATAATCTGCGGTTAAAAATTGGTTTACCCATAGTTCTTCTACGTAATTTAAATCCACCGAGATTATGGAATAGTATGCGTTTAGTTATCAAAAAAATCACCGGGAACATTATTGAGGCAATCATTTTTACTGGCAAGTTTAAAGATGAAGTAGTTCTGTTGCCACGTATCCCAATGACACCGTCAGAATCTTCAATACCCTTCAAAAGGCTACAGTTTCCCATTCGTTTAGCTTTCGCCATGTCCATTAATAAGTCCCAAGGGCAAATAATGTCAATTTGCGGTTTAGATTTAGAAAATCCATGTTTTTCCCATTGGCAGCTATAGGTCGCTTGCTCCCGTGTGGGAAAACCGTCCAATCTATTTTTGTTTACAAGAGACAGATTAACAAAGAATATTGTGCACCGATTAGTGTTGAGTTAAACTGAAATTAAAAATGCTTATAATTCAAAAAATAACAAATAATATTGGTTAATTATCTACCCTATTAACATTAATAAAAAATAAAATGTTACATTAAAAAATAAAATGTTACAATAGCAATTAGCAAATTTTTAATTTACTCAATTGTTACAAGCTTGAATATAATATTTCTAAGTACTAAAATGCTACATTTTTTGTTGATTTTTTGTTTCTAGCAAACTTAGGAAATTTTTGTTCGATTGTTTTCATATTTTGACCTCAAGTTCATATTTATATAAAGTTGATCTCTATAACGGTAATAAAGTTTTTCGTTTGTATTGAAACATTATAGTTTAACCCATACCTTAGCCACAGCAACGCGTGGCCGGGTCAGCTAGTATATCATATAAAATAATGTTTGTGGGTTATTTCATATGCTTTTAATGCATGAAAACATCTTTTGAGTAAAAAAAACGCAAAGAGACTAGCTAAAGGCGTTCTTGTTGATATTTTAACCATAAAATCCATAACAAAGCTATGGTAAAACTTTGCGATCGCAGCGCCCCCTGAAGATATTAACCGATTTTTCTCAAATTTTGCGCAAAAGCTAACTATCACCAAAGACAACTTTTGGCAACTATTAGAAGTTGATCTGAAAAACTTTTTATTTTTCGCCCCCCCCCTAACGCACATACATACGTACATACAGACGTCACGAGAAAACTCGTCGTAATTAACTCGGGGGGGGGGGGTCAAAAAGGATTTTTCGGCTGGTTACATGTTGGTAGGTATATATGCACATGTTGATAGGTAGAAACAACTTCTCAGCAGAAATTCGGGGTGAGCAAAATCATAATTTAGATTGAAATTCGAGTGATTTTTTTTTTTCGCGATCACAATACTTACCTTACTACGTAAAAAGAAGTAATAACACTCACACATACAAAAAAAAAAGCTGCTAAAACTGAACAATAACACACTCAAAATCATTGTAAAAAATGAAATTTAAAGCGTGAAAAACTCCCGAACAGCAGATCAACCGACCGCTGATTTTCGGGAGTATACTGTATTCGTAAATATCGTGTAAAATACGAAATTTCCTCTTTTACTATCAAAAACACTTTTATGGCTTAGTCACTTTCGTAAGTAAATATTTTCGAATTTCAACAAACCATCAATAAATATTTATGCATCCCAAACAATTCCATCTATGCTATCTTAACCATCAGAAACATTTCACTTCGACTAATGCCAACAAAGAGCACATTTTCGTGCTTTTTTGATGGCAAATTATCGATCAGCGCCTTCGCAGTTAAAGCGAATAAATTCTCCATGATGGATCACGCCATGCATTTCAATAGAATCTGTCAATCCGAAAACAGATACGTCATAACTCGAATGAATGTGTAAGGATCAATCACTGGCATTGAAATGACTGAAAGGGGTGAAATATTTTGCTTTTCAACGAATTTTTCTCAAGTTTAGGAATTCTAAAGACTGTTTGTCGTGACGAGAATTTTTAAGTAGTTTCCTACTCAGTTTACCGCTCGTGGTCTTTTGTCTTGCTCTGACTATATTTTCTTTCCCGTTGCAACAGAAATGACACGTTTCAAGAATTTGAAAAAGTAATTTTGACATCTGAAGGGCCAGGGGGAAAAAGTTGAAAGTGACCAAAAAGCGATTTTGAGAAAAACGAAGAACAAAGTTTGATTTCTCGTAACTCCCTTTGTAGTTAATAGAGTTTTCATGCACATTTTGGTCGATTCTCATCTTTTTTCCCCCTTGTTGTTCTATCATAGATGATATTACTCCTTCGTAGCCCCTAGATAGAGCTAATATCTCAAAATTGACGAAAAAGTGACTCATCTTTTTTCCCCCTGGCCCTTCATCTTAAACTCAAGTTATATTTTTTGAAATGACGAACTCCGGTGTGTGAGTCCTTTTCGAGTAATAAGAAAGGGTAATTGGCGCCTTATTGAGTTGGGCTATTTTCGCAGTAGCTTTACGTACATGCAATCCAATCCACGGCAATTACCCTTTCCTATTACCTAAAAAATGGAAATATTGTGAAGGTCATAACTCAACTTTGAAGCTCAGCACTATACTGACGTGCTAATCACAAAAATCGCATCTGCACTTTTCAAAAAATTGAGTAATCGCCACCAGGTCGCTCTTCGTGACGTATTTTACCTAAATACAAAATTATATGGTCATTTGAGAGCGGGAAATATTTTTGAAAAAATTATGAAATTTTTTTATTTGAATCAAATACATGGAGGCGCAAAACTTCAAAGAGTTATATCTCAGTTTGAGCTCGACTTCAGATACCACTTTTGCGCTTAGCATGGCAGTACATCGCACTCAATCTATTGGTAACTTTGTCAATTCCCAAGTAGCACACTTCGTTTTTTAAAGGTTGTAAAATGGTTGTTAACGTTGTAACAACCGCTTGAAAACGTTTTTAAAACGTTTAAAGGTTATTTGTGCTACATGGGTTAGTTTGAATTTTGACGTCCCCCATGTCCAGCATGGTGGTGCAACGGGACAATTGCAATTCCATCTCGTTGTGCCCCAAAGTGATGCATGGGAGTCCTACAGGGGCCGGGGAACAGGTCCGGGTTGGCAGAGTAACGAGATGCGAGAGGTTGCCAGAGTGCCAATCTGAAAGAGGGACTACGCGACGTCTGTGGTAAAACCTAAAACTTACAGCAATTTGTCATTGCTGAAAAGATATATCTTTTCTTGTGGGGATTCTTGGAGAGTAAAGTGTTCGTAACATGTCCTCGCACCACGGTTGAACTCAAGGGAAAAAATACGCACAGCTGTGTTGGAGATGCCATTGATCGTGTTGGATCGGGTGATGGAAGCTTTTCTTGCCTGGAGGTTGGTCGGTTACATTTGATTTATTGGCGAAAGAGCTTTAATATGCTATACTGCGTTAAACGATAGTATTGCTAAAAGATGAAGATCTGCTGAAGCTAAAAGCTTAAAGTACGACGTATATGAAACTTCTGCAATTTTAAAAACATTTCTTGAAGAAACCCATATACGAAGTTTAAAATTCTGAATAATGAGGCGAAAAGAAGAAGTGTCTAATTGCCTCGAGGAATGGGCTGATTGTGAAGATCTGCTAGAGCTAAAAGCTTAAAGTACGACGTATATAAAGCACTTCTACAATTTTAAAAACATTTCTTGAAGAAACCCATATACGAAGTTTAAAATTCTGAATAATGAGGCGAAAAGAGGATTTGTCTAATTGCCTCGAGAAATGGGCTGATTGTGAAGATCTACTAAAGCTAAAAGCTTAAAGTACGACGTATGTAAAACACTTCTACAATTTTAAAAACATTTCTTGAAGAAACCCATATACGAAGTTAAAAATTCTGAATAGTGAGGCGAAAAGAGGAACTGTCTAATTGCCTCGAGGAATGGGCTGATTGTGAAGATCTGCTAAAGCTAAAAGCTTAAAGTACGACGTATATAAAGCACTTCTACAATTTTAAAAATATTTCTTGAAGAAACCCATATACGAAGTTTAAAATTCTGAATAATGAGGCGAAAAGAAGAAGTGTCTAATTGCCTCGAGGAATGGGCTGATTGTGAAGATCTGCTAGAGCTAAAAGCTTAAAGTACGACGTATATAAAGCACTTCTACAATTTTAAAAACATTTCTTGAAGAAACCCATATACGAAGTTTAAAATTCTGAATAATGAGGCGAAAAGAGGATTTGTCTAATTGCCTCGAGAAATGGGCTGATTGTGAAGATCTACTAAAGCTAAAAGCTTAAAGTACGACGTATATAAAGCACTTCTACAATTTTAAAAATATTTCTTGAAGAAACCCATATACGAAGTTTAAAATTCTGAATAATGAGGCGAAAAGAAGAAGTGTCTAATTGCCTCGAGGAATGGGCTGATTGTGAAGATCTGCTAAAGCTAAAAGCTTAAAGTACGACGTATATAAAGCACTTCTACAATTTTAAAAATAT
>JAXGGA010022304.1:0-15207 GCA_038373865.1 Uloborus plumipes | reverse complement strand
TCCTTATCATTATTGTTTTTATAGAGCATTATAAAAAAATAAACAAAACGCATTCTCTCTCTTTAGTACCTACGTTTAAACAAAATTGTTTAAAAGATTTTTTTCTTACTAACGTGGCTCAATTAGCATTCTGAGATAATTCCAAAGCCAATCTTCTTAAAATCTTTTAATCTTTTCAATGTTTTGATTTTTTGCAGAAATTTTTATAGAATAAATTTTATATAAGCTACTGTGCCATTTTTTCCTCTTTTTTTTTGTTTTTTAAACCTTTTTCAGTCTTGCAATTTTACTACAAGTAGGAACAATTTGAGATTTTTGCAGAAATTTTTATAGAATAAATTTTATATAAGCTACTGTGCCATTTTTTCCTCCTTTTTTTTTTTTTTTGTTTTTTAAACCTTTTTCAGTCTCGCAATTTTACTACAAGTAGGAACAATTTGAGATTTTTATGCCTCAAGTAAGTAGAATAATTCTCCATTTTGCTCTTAAAAAACATGCTTTTGTTTTGTTTCATGCTAAAAAGGTATCCTGTACTGGATACAAAGTAAAATTATATTAAAATGAAACTACTTTACCATGTACGTGGACCAGAACTTAGCTTTCAGTTCTTCAAAAATGTCATCCCTTCCTTCAAGAATGCCCATTCCTAAATAATGAATAGAAGAAGTAAGGTGGAATACAAACTATTATATGAACATTGCAGTAAATGCATGACAGTGTTTTTTTTTTTTTTTTTTTTTTTCAATTAAGAATTTTTTATTTTTGTATAAGTCAGTTTTGAGGTGGATAGATGATAAGGCACTTGTGAACACAACATCTAGGAACAAATGTGAACAGTTCAAACATCCTCTCCGAAACGTTAATATCAGTGTAAGATATTATAAGTGTAAAATCATCGTGTAAACATTCATAATAATTATTTTTCTATAACCAGTTTGAAAATTCATCGTTAATTATTATTATTATTATTATTATTATTATTATTATTATTAGAGATGCATCGAGTAACACTGGCCGAGCACAAGGGCGGATCCAGAAACTTTTCAAGGGGAGGGGGCGATTGATTTTTTTTACCTTCATATATATATATATATTATATATATATATATATATATATATAATATATATATATATATATATATTATATATATATATATATATATATATACAGGGTGGTTATAAATTAACAGGAGGTGTTTGGAGCCCTCTAGCTCGCGAACTACTGGGCGAAACATTGCCAAATTTCGTGAGCGTGCATATTAGACTATGGGATTTTGATTTCTGGAATAAAAAAAAATTAGTTTGAAAAATCACCACCAGGGGAGAATTTGGCGCTGTAAATGTGTATTACACTGAATATCGCGCATTAAACTTGAAAAGATGCGGTATAAATCAATTTCGCCAAGCAAAAAGGATTTTTTTTTGCAAATGAGGTTTAATATGATCGTCGTAGAATTTTCTATTAAAAAAAATAGCTTTCCAAAAATTTCGTAGTTCCACAACTGCAGCAACGAGGCTTTGTCGACTCAACCATATTCATGCAGGATAGTGCACCACCCCTCATCGAACTTAGGGTGCAGCGTGTTTTGCGGGAACATTTCTCTGCTAGTAGAATTATTAGCCGCTCATTTCCTACGGTATGGCCCCAAGGGTCGCCCGATCTCAATCCATGTGATTTTTGGTTGTGGGGATATCTGAAAAGTAGTGTAAGAAAGAAACATTTCTGATATCGCAAGTTTAAAAGATATGATAATTTTAAAAGTTAGAGAAATCCATTCTAATATGTAACGCGAGCTGCCGTAGAAAATGTTGTGCATCGTATGCAGTTCTTACAACTTTACAATGGCGATCATATCGAACCACATTTGTGACAAAAAAAGTCATTTTTGCAAATAAAATGGATGCATATTTTGTCAGTAGGAATTAATTCTTCGATCAGAATAATACACTTTTACAGCGCCAAATTTCCCCCTGGTGGTGATTTTTTAAACTATTTTTTTTTTTATTCCAGAAATCAAAATCCCATAGTCTAATATGCACGCTCACGAAATTTGGTAGTGTTTCGCCCAGTAGTTCGCGAGCTAGAGGGCTCCAAACACCTCCTGTTAATTTATAACCACCCTGTATGTATATATATATATATATATATATATATATATATATATATATATATATACCGGCCCGGATTACCCATTAGGCCAACCTAGGCCCTGGCCTAGGGGCGCAAGGCAAAGAGGGTGCATATCAAGGAGGAAAAAATTAATAACAGTTCGGTGAAAAAAAAAAGAGGAATGCGGGGGGTGTACTAATATACAGAGAAGAAAATTTCAACGGAGAACTTGCCCGTTGCGCAGAAAAAAATAGTAAATAAATAAATAAAATAAAAAGCAAATGGAAGGGAGGGGAGGGGGCGTATGCTTGAGTCGAATTAATCCCTTTTCTTCACAGAGCAGATAATTTTCAATACCTTACATACTTAAGTCTAACGAAAGGAGAAGTTAGCTATCTTTTTAGATAAAATATATATTGCAATGTTCCATCAAATTTGCCGAATTATCAGACGTTATTCGCCGAAAAAGAAATTTTTGGGAAGCCATAGTGTTCGGGCTCCTTCTGCCAGTCACCATCACCTATGTTGTGCCCAAAATATTCATCATAGTCTGCTTTAGTTCTCTACACACATGCATTGCATAGAAGGATCCTCATAAATAATTTCTTATGCACAATGTGGTGCATTTTTTTTATTATTTATAATTGTGTCAGATATTGGAGTTTACTTACAACATTTTTTTTTTTTTTTGAATATCTTATTCACAATATCATCACGAAGATCGCAACAAAGTGGAAAAAATACATAGGAAAAAATGAAAATAGGAAAAAAAGGCAAAGATTTAGAATATTGTAAGGAAAAGACACCAAGTGTTTTAAATCTTTCTAAGGTAAAAAATCTAAGGAAAAGAAAACTATCAAGAATTTCGTGAGCCATTATATTTGAATTGAAACAAAAAGGAAAACATCACGTAAGGGATCACTGCTAAATGTCCTTTGGAGCCCAAAACAGTGAAAGTTTTTTTTTCTAGGGCAGCAGACGTTTGTTTTAAAAACAGACAAAAATTTGAGTGAAAAATTGAAATTTTCATAACGAAAGCGGAAAAACCAAAACCGTTCAATGTTTTTCAGAAATAAAAACTAGGGTAGAATGTTTTACAACATATTTTAAGAATAAATTGAAGGTTAGAGACGTAGCGTAACATGGAAAGAAAGGCGTTTTCCAAGCCTAAACTCATTTTTTGCGACACTAAAAATAGCCTTAAATTGCGTTTGTATATCGTAATTCAAAACATTTCAGGGGAGATTCCCTGAACTCGCTTTCAGTGACATGGTCAACGTTTATCTAAGCTTGCATTTTATGAAACGTCAATTTCAAAAAGTTTCCGAATGAGGCTCAACGAAAAAATCATCCCTTTTCTAAGATGATCTTCACTTCCGCATTTAGGACTTAAAGATCTCAACTTCAAGACATCTGTGCTGGAGGTTCCTCTCCCCCCTCCCCACCTGCCCAGCATTATGAAGATGATCTAAAATTGCGAAAATTTTCCGGAGGAGAGTCCACAAACCCCATCCCTTCATTCAACTCCACCAAATAAAGAAGAGGTCCTACAAATGCATAGTGAAGTTTCAATCTCGAAAATGTTTCCGGGGAAAGCTCTCTAACGCCGCACTTCCACGTTATAATAGATCTTTCCGTTTTGGGACTTCAAGTTGAAAAATTTTCCCAAGCAGTGACCCTGACTTCAACCCTTCCGGTACCTTATTAAAAATCATCTAAGATTTCGTTTTGGGACCACAATTCTGAAAATTTTCCCGGAGAGCGTCTTTGATCTCAGCCCTCCTCTGATCCTATTAAAATCGTCAAAAAAAATTTTTGGACTTCAATTTCGAAACAGTTACGAAAAAGAGTTACCGAATCTCTTACTTTCTCTTAGTGTCATCCAAGATGGTTTTCCATTGCTTATTTAGGACTTTAATTTCGCAATCCTTCTGGGGAGAATGGTTAAATCCCATCAATTTCTCCAACGTCATTAAAGATATTCTACAAGTTTTTGGTCTTCAATTCTAAAACATTTCTGCACTTAATTCACTGATCGCCGCTGCATATAAAAATCTGGTATGGACCCCATACTACTTCCTTTTACGTGTAAATTTCTTAGTAGTTGCCTTAAGTGTTAAAAAAAGTGCTTGGAGTGATCAAGGTAATTATTCAAATATTTACTCCCCTAATCTGTCATGAAACAATGCAAAAAATATTTTACAATGGTTAATTTTCTAAATTTGCTGATTTTAATATCATTCAGTGAATTTTTCGCAAAATGTCGCCAATAGCGCCAAGTTGAACTCAAATTCTAAAAATAATTTTTTCGCCAAATTTGTCGCCAAGTTGGCGTAAAACACTTGTCGACCCAAAACTTGGCGACATATCGCCAAGTGGTAGCGCCAATTCATATCACTTGAGTCTGCATTGAAATTAACACTGATTTACCCCAAAAAAGGGGTAAAACACCCCCTTGGGAACATTCAAATGCAACCACAAGGGGAGGTGCACAACTAGACCATCCTCAGAGCCTACATACCAAGCTAGAAGCTTCTACGGCATATAGCTTTTGAGTTATGCGACCCACATACGCACATGCATCCGCACACACATACGCACATATGTATATGCAGACGTCACGAGAAAACTCGTCGTAATTAACTCGTGGGTGGTTGAAAATGATTTTTCGGCTGCTTATATGTTGGTAGGTACATATGCACGTGCTGACAGGTCGAAAAAACTACTGAATATTCATTCGGGGTGAGCAAAATCAAAATTTAGACTCAAATTTGAGTGATTTTTTTTTCGCGATCACAATACTTCCTTTACTACGTAAAAGGAAGTAAAAAATCTGGTATGGACCCCACACTACTTCCTTTTACGTGTAAATTTCTTAGTAGTTGCCTTAAGTGTTAAAAAAAGTGCTTGGAGTGAGTAAGGTAACAATTCAAATATTTACTCCCCTAATCTACCACGAAACAATGCAAAAAATATTTTACAATGGTTATTTTTCTAAATATTGCTGATTTTAATATCATTTAGTGAATTTTTCGCAAAATATCGCCAATAGCGCCAAATTGAACCCAAATTCAAAAAATAATTTTTTCGCCAAATTTGTCGCCAACTTGGCGATATGTCGCCAAGTTGGCGTCAAACACTTGGCGACCAAAAGCTTGGCGACATGTCGCCAAGTGGTGGCGCCAATTCATATCACTTGAGTCTGTATTGAAATTAACATTGATTTACCCCAAAAAAGGGGTAAAAGACCCCTTTGGGAACATTCGAATGCAATCACAAGGGGAGGTGCACAACTAGACCCCCCTCAGAGCCTACATACCAAGCTAGAAGTTTCTACGGCATATAGTTTTTGAGTTATGCGAGCCACATACGCACATACATCCGCACATACACCCGCACATACATCCGCACATACGTACATACAGACGTCACGAGAAAACTCGTCGTAATTTACTCGGGGGTGGTCGAAATTGATTTTTCGGCTGTTTGTATGTTGTTAGGTACATATGCACATGCTGACAGGTCGAAAAAACTACGCGACATTCATTCAGGGGTGAGCAAAATCAAAATTTAGACCGAAATTTGAGTGACATTTTTTTCGTGATCACAATACTTCCTTTACTACGTAAAAGGAAGTAAAAAGGATCGTCTAAAATTGCGTTTTAGGACCTTAATTTTGAAAAAATTTCGGCCAAGAAAACTCGCGAGTTCTGTCGTCCCCAGTATCATTAAAGTTCATCAAAAATGTCATATTTGAGACTTTTGTAGGGTATGGCAGAGCCCCCGAACTCATTCTTTCCTTTATTATCATCAAAGCTGACCTACATTTATATATGCAGGACTTCAGTTTTGAAGATTTTCCTCGGCGAGTTCTGAATCTCATTAATTTTCGTTAAATCGCTGCAGATTGCCCAAAATTGTATTTATGAAGTTTCAAATTCGAAAAGTTTCTGGAAGAGTACCCCTCAAGACCTTTATTTCTAATATCATCACAGAAAACAAAAATTAAGACTCATCTGTCATTTTGTGCCCCAGGGTGGGAAGTGGAAGGGGGGGGGTACGATTTCGATAGAGTTCGGAATATGAAGTAGGGCGTAATTTTTAAGTTTGGCCTAGGGCGTAAACAGACGTTAATCCGGCCCTGTATATATATATATATATATATCAAAAAGAGACTATAATAGCTCATGAAGAGTAACTGTGCATACATTGGAGTAACAGAAATAAATAGAACAACAATGAGAAACATCAGGAAAAACATTTAAAACTACTTGAAATTTAAAACTAACATGTAAAACATCAACATGGGTAATGCGCTGCTTAATCTTCAGAGGGCAGGAGCAGCATATAGATTTTTTAGATTCAGCTTTGCAGGTTTCATGAGTGTTTGTTTGAGTGTTTGTTGTGAAGTGTTTGTTTGCTGACTTATTTCAAACAAACACTCATGAAACCTGCAAAGCTGAATCTAAAAAATCTATATGCTGCTCCTGCCCTCTGAAGATTAAGCAGCGCATTACCCATGTTGATGTTTTACATGTTAGTTTTAAATTTCAAGTAGTTTTAAATGTTTTTCCTGATGTTTCTCATTGTTGTTCTATTTATTTCTGTTACTCCAATTTATGCACAGTTACTCTTCATGAGCTATTATAGTCTCTTTTTGATATTCATATTTGCAATTGATTTTTAGCTGCAATAAATGCGCTAGTTAATTTGCAGACTTTAAACTGTTAATCTTGATTATATATTATATATATATATATATATATATATATATATATATATAATATATATATATATATATATATATATATATATATATATATATATTTTTTTTTTTTTTTTTTTTTTTTTTTGCAAATAAAATGGATGCATATTTTGTCAGTAGCAATTAATTCTTCGATCAGAATAATACACTTTTACAGCGCCAAATTTCCCCCTGGTGGTGATTTTTTAAACTATTTTTTTTTATTCCAGAAATCAAAATCCCATAGTCTAATATGCACGCTCACGAAATTTGGTAGTGTTTCGCCCAGTAGTTCGCGAGCTAGAGGGCTCCAAACACCTCCTGTTAATTTATAACCACCCTGTATGTATATATATATATATATATATATATATATAGTGCGTGTCGAAATGATAGGTCCACCAGTAAAAACGAAAGTTATGCTGGTAAAAGAGGTTCTGTTGTGTACAAAGTGTTATTTTATACACTACAATACTTCATTCAATGAGAAATAATACATGAATAATATACAAATAATAGGAATAATAAGGAAATCAAAAATTACATGAAACAGCTGTTTCAAAAAGATAGGTCCACCGAACCAAGCATCAAGTTACTGTTGAATTAATGAGAAATTTTGCTACCTTTTTTATGCATCAGCTCATAAATCCAATTCGGCATGGTTTAGTATTTGCAAACAATGTGTAAATTTTTGACCATTCGGAGTAGATAGCCGTTTTCAAGTTTGCTGCACTATTGTACTGCCCTCCGCCTGCAAACACCGGTCTTGCGAGTATACCCCACATGTTTCTTACCGTATTTAGGTCGGGGCAACAAAGTGTCCAATTGACAAATGTATACCAGTATCCATAAAACATTCGAAAGTGGACTTTGCAGTGTACACAGGAACACCATCTCGTTAGAAGATGAAGAATGCCCCCCCCCCCCCCCAATGTACTCTGATTGTAGAAGAAAATAATGTTAAAGCAGCTGTTGATAGCCTACAGTATCCAAGCGAATGTCTACAAATGCTATATTGGTTTCTCCTGCGCCTCCGAATCCGGCCCATACCATAACGGAACCACCACCAGCTTGCTCCAGAGAGAATATCTGTTTATCGTTACGCAGATCGTGCCAGTAATACTGCCAGTCCTCTGGACTATCCAGGTTGAATTTCTAATCATCACTGAATATCACTCGATGCCAATCTTGTTTCCAGGACATCACTTCCTGTGCATATTGCAATCTCTTTTCTTTTGTGCTTTTTAGTCAATTTCGGAGCCTCCTTCCTCTTCAAGTTAACTAAATTGCCCAACTCTTTACCACTCTATGAACTATAGATTTTGATGTTGAAGTGTCTTGTTGTCTGTCCAAAGTGGATAAGTTCATATTTCCAAATTTAAGTCCTTTGCGATAGTCCTTCTTTGTCGGGGTGTCACTATTGATGGGCGACCAGAAGATTCTTTACTGCCATAAGCATTTCTAAGTCGCAAAAAATTGCTTACAACGTTATGCGATCTGTTTGAAACCTTAACTATTTTTTTAATCGATTGTGCACACTTTTTAAATGCATTAATTTCCCCCTGCTCGACCAGTGAAAGACTACAAAGACAACCCATTTTGTTTGATTACAACGTGACATTCAAATCTGTTTAAATATACCTACTGCGGGATTAGCAGATAGCATAATCCAGCAGTGAGACTAATAAGGGCCATGCTCCACATTGACGTAAAGCAGAAAAATAAAGCAGAAGCGTAAAATTAATTCAATAGTGTTCCTATGGAAAGTACCCGGATTTTCGGTTTCTGCCTTCAGTTTCGGTCGCGTTTTACGCTGATGTGGAGCATGGCCCTTATTATTTTTTTAGGAAATAAGCGTGATTGGTGCAAAATTCCTGAAGGTGGACCTATCTTATTGAAACGGTCTGAAAGTGAAGATTTGAATACAATAAAAAAGAATGATTAATTTTAAAGAAATTTCATCATATATACTGCCGTGGGCAGGTAAAGGTCAGTAACTGCAAATTTTCATTTTTTTGCATTTTTGAAATCTATGTTACATTAGTTTTATGGTACAAGCATCTTTTTTTAGTTTCCGATAAAAAAAAAACTGTTTTTTAACCAAGGGTAATTAGCAGTAACTGCATTTTTCGTTGCTGTGGGCAGGTAAACGGCAGTATCTGCATGTCTGCAGGATGAACATAATATGAATCGCTGAGCAAAAATTGTATCAAGCCGCAAAAACCGTTTTCCTTTGTACCTAAACTGAGCGAAAGTAGGGGTGCCCTAATAGGAGGTCACGGGAGGTCATTGGTTGCACTTGAATGTTCCCAAGGGGGTGTTTTATTCCTTTATGGGGTGAATCAGTGTTAATATCAATGCAGACTTAAGAGATATAAATTGGCGCTACCACTTGGCGATATATCGCCAAGCTTTTGGTCGCCAACTTGGTGACCTATTGCCAAATTGGTCACAAATTTGGCGAAAAAAATTATTTTATGAGTTTGGGTTCAATTTAGCGCTATTGGCGGTATTTTGCGAAAAATCCACTGAATGATGCTAAAATCGGCGATATTTAGAAAATGAATCGTTGTAAATCATTTTTTGCATTGTTTCGTGGCACATTAGGGGAGTAACTGTTTGAATTGTTTCTTGCTTATTCCAAGCAATATTTTAACACTTAAGGCATCTACTAAACAATTTACACATAAAAGGAAGTAGTGTGGGGTCCATACCAGATTTTTTTCTTTCAAATAAAGTTTCTCTTCACTAGCAGACAATATTTTTCGCGATTTCAAAGATACACAAGCCAAACTTGGCAGACGACAAACAAAAATGCAACAATGAAATGATTTTATTCACATTGTTTTGTTTTCTTTTAATTACAGTTGCTTTCATACTAACAGACGATAGTTTTTGCAGTTTAATCTCTAGCTGTTGCATTTTTAACAGTACTATGAAAAAAAATCGTCAGCACAACAAGCATTTCAAGCGCTCTTTTTCTCAAAGTGATTTCTTGTTTTGATGCAAAGTACAAAGCATTAGCTGATTTGTAGTTATTTTAAAACATCTGCTGTGAACGCCACACTAATTCCTTTTACGTTTAAATTCTATAATAAATGCCTCAAGTGTTAAAATAGTGCATTAGAGTGAGCAAGATAACAACTCAAATATTTACACCCCCAGTTTGTCACGAATCAATGCAAAATAATGTTTTACGATGATTTATTTTCTAAATATCGCCGATTTTAATATGATTCAGTGAATTTTTCGCAAAATGTACCCAATAACACCAAATTGAATCCAAATTTAAAAAAAAAAATCATTTTTTCGCCAAATTTGTCGCCAACTTGGCGGCAAGCACTTGGCGACTAAAGTTTGGCGATATATCGCCAAGTAGTTGCATTAAATCATATCACTCAATCTGCATTGAAATTAACATTGATTTACCCCACAAAGGGGTAAAAGACCCCCTTGGGAACATTCGAATGCAACCACAAGGAGAGGTGCACAACTAGACCGCCCTCAGAGCCTACATACCAAACTAGAAGCTTCTACGGCAAAAAGTTTTTGAGTTATGCGACAGGCATACATACATACGCACATACATACATACGCAGACGCACATACATACAAACATACATACATACATACGCACAAACATACGTACATACAGACGTCACGAGAAAACTCGTCGTAATTAACGGGGCATGGTCGAAAAGGATATTTCGGCTTTTTTTATGTTAATAGGTACATATGCACGTACTGATAGGTCGAAAAAACTACTCAACATTCATTCTGGGGTGAGCAAAATCAAAATTTAGACCAAATTTTGAGTGAAATTTTCTTTGTGATCACAATACTTCCTTTACTAAGTAAAAGGAAGTAAAAATGGCTGAAGAATCATCAAGTTTTGCTTCATATTTTGCATAATACAATACAGTTTCTTTTTTTTTTTTTTTTTAATTATATTTCGCGTTCGTTTATATTAAATCTATATCAAGTGGATGCGCGGTATTTATATATATTTTTAAATAAAACATATCATTCACAATGCAATAATATATTTCGTAATAAGATATCTACTCTGCATGTAGTCGAATATGTAAATACTGGACATTTAGTAGCATACTGTGCAGTTACTGCCGACTGCCAGTCAATTCCGCATGACATTTAGAGTGAAAAGGGCAGGTAAACGGCAGTATCTGCCTTACCTCTCTCTGCGCTTGCAAAATCAAAATTCAATCGATTACCCAAAAAATATATCGGTATAAACATATAGTATCGCCTATGTTCGAAGTTCAATATTTCATAGATGTTTGTGGGAAATCAAAAACGCGTTTCTTCAAATATCTCGAAAACTCATTTTTGCAGATACTGCCGTTTACCTGCCCACGGCAGTATAGTTATAACGATTAATGATTACTTGTCTCCATTCAAAAAAGTGCTTCTTATTCTCAAATAAGAGTCAAAATTTTGAAAAATGCTGGTGGACCTATCATTTCGGTACGCACTGTATATATATATATATATATATATATATATATATATATATATATATATATATATATATATATATATATATAACCCCCTCAATAAATGGCACATATACCCCGCCCCCCCTCAAAAAGAAAAAAAAGAAGCACAAAAACAAACATAGGTATGTGTGCGTGTTGATGGGTCTTTTTCTTTTTGCTGATCCCTCCCACCTATGTTTTTTTTTTCTTCCAATGCTATTGCTTTCTGTGTTTTTTTTTAAATATTTTTAGAAGAATGACCTTTGTAGGGGATGCATTTAACTCTTTTAAATGAAGGAGAGTAGAATATCCCTAATTTTTGGGGGTCGGGGGTTCACCCGCGGGAAATTTTTTAAAAAATAGATACAAAATTCTGCATTACGAGGCCTTATATGGGTATTGAGACTGCAGAAATATGAGGATAAAGTAATCAAACAAAACCTTTTGAATGTTTTGCCTTTTGCAAATTAAGATCAATTAAAATATTTTAAAAAATATGGAGCGACAAATCCTTGACATTAATCTGCAGAGATAAAGAACGAGGGAAGAGAAAAAAATAAACACATCATCACTTGCTCACATCGGTTTTCAGCATAAGTTACTGTAGTTTATATTAGTAGTATTACAATTGTATTAGCATATATTCAGGGGTGCCCGGAATCGAAGTCATTGCGACATCCTTTTTAAGCAAATTTTGGCTGATGAGTAAACAAATTTCTGCACAGTAGTAAAGTATTTCATTAGAAAATCTTGTCCTAGTATGCAGGTGACTGGGAATTTCAATCAGCAAATTCAGAAATTTTCCTCTTTGAATAGTTCAAGATTGGGAAGTCTCTGCATGCATTACACTAAACGGAACTTACCTTTAGTCTTTTCTGTGTTTGAAGGCGATTCATCTGATATTAACGGTGATTCAGTTGATAAAAGTGGCTCAGGTCCAAATGATATATTTGATTTGCTACATTTTCCTTGTTTTAAGCCACCTCTCCATAAAATCGCATAAACAAGAAAGTGTAATAACCGAACTAGGAACGTTGCTCAGTTCTACTGACTCCAAAAGGAGACTAAGACCACTTGAAATCGTGCTTATTTTCGTTACGTCATGTAGACGGCGTCCCTCCATATGATAACGGGCGTCAAGAAATCGGCGACTCGGAATGTATACATTCGAAGGCGAAGGATAACCCCTTCTCCGTTTATCCATTTGCATTTCTGCCTGTAGAGACTTAATTTATCGGCGCTGTCTTGAAAATGGTGCCAAATTTCAGTTCCACAGGAACAGAACAGAAATATAATAAATCCCTCATTCCTAGAAAGGTAGAAAATTTCTTTTTTTTTTTTACATTTTCGGTAAGTGCCTGTTTCTTTCTTTCTTTCTTCCTTTTTTCTTTTCTTTTTTTTTTTTTTTTTTGGCTCAAGGGGGGGGGGCGATCGCCCCCATCGCCCCCCCCCCTTGTATCCGCGCTTGGCCGAGCAGCCGAGTACCAAGTATTCGGCCTTTCATTTCTCGGCCGAGTACCGAGTTACCGAGTACTCTGACACTTATTGCACTACAGTTTAATTCAAAATGCAATGATTTTGATTGTTAAAATATTTTCATAGCACTTTTTATTTTATTTTTTGCTAAGGAATGCTTGACCAAAAATAGTCACAACCTTTTTCTAAAAAAAAATCCATTTTAATTGAAGCATCAATTGTTGCACAAAACGGATTAAAAAAGGCTCTAAATATGTTACATTCTCATCTCATCGCATGAATTTCATGAAGATCATGAATTCTACTGCCACAAAATGCACTTAAATTTTGAAATTTTCCGAAAACAATACCATTTTGATGTTTTTTTTTTTTTTTGGCTCAGCAACGGATGTATCTGCTGTGACACCCGATTAAAGATATAGTTGTTATCAAACATTTATTGACTTGATTAAATATTATATACAAAAATGCTATGTACAAAGAGGAAAAAGATTGGCACGCATCCTGTTGATGCGGCGGTTGTCTCGAAGTCAAGCTTGAGGGGTCGAGACCCAGAAGAGGGATGCAGCTCGTAGCTTCCCATTGGCCAATGTGCACATGCACAGGTCGTGGTGTACACGTGAATGTGTGGGTGAGATTTTTCTCATTGGTTGGCGTTCACGTGCACAGCGCGTGGTGTGCATTAGGGTGGGGCGAAAAATAAAAAGTTTTTCATATCAACTTCTAATAGTTGCCAAAAGTTGTCTTTGGTGATAGTTAGTTTTTGTGCAAAATTTGAGAAAAATCGGTTAATATCTTCAGGGGGCGCTGCGATCGCAAAGTTTTATCTTAGCTTTTATCGGGATTTTATGGTTAAAATATGAAAAAAACGCCGTTAGCTAATCTCATTGCATTTTTTATACTCATAAGATATATTCATGCATTCAAAGCATATGAAATAACTCATAAAAAATTATTTTATATAATATATTTATAGTTCAAGCATTTAAAAAGAAACAAAAGCGTGAAAAAAAGTGATTTTTTTAAAATATAAATATATCATATAAAATAATGTTTGTTAGTTATTTCATATGCTTTTAATGCATGAAAACATCTTTTCAGTAAAAAAAACGCAAAGAGACTATCCAAAGGCATTCTTTTTGATATTTTAACCATAAAATCCATAACAAAGCTATGGTAAAACTTTGCGATCGCAGCGCCCCTGAAGATATTAACCGATTTTTCTCAAATTTTGCACAAAAGTTAACTATCACCAAAGACAACTTTTGGCAACTATTAGAAGTTGATCTGAAAAACATTTTATTTTTCGCCCCACCCTAGTGTGCATGTGTTGTGAACGTGATACATGGCTATGTGTGGGAAATAACTGATGGACGCTACATACTCCCCTCCTAGCGACAGCGATTATTTTTCATTTTTTTGACGTATGAAACCAATCCGGGAAACGAACTTTACGTCCCGAACGGGTTGTTTGATGTGCAGGTTCTGTAGTGCTAGGCTGCACTACTGAAGGCTGAGGTGCTGCAGTGGGAGTAGTAACTGTGGAACATGGATCAGGTGCTGGAGGTTTCACAATGTATGCAGGTTTTAATCTGTCAATGGAGACAGAAACTACCTTACCATTGACGTCGATATCGAACACCTTGTTATTGCGTTTGATGACTCGGTAAGGACCATCATACGGTTGACGCAATGGCTGCTTGACACAATCACAACGTAAAAATACATATCCTGTGGTCAAAATCGACGATGGCACAAAAATTGGTTTGGATCCATGACGCGACATTGGTGGAGTGCGAATATGACGCATGTGCTCCTTTAATTTTTCGACAAATGTGGTGGGATCAGTAGGAGCACTACATTCGTCGAAAAAGTCCCCAGGCAGTCGAAGGGAGAAACCATAAACAAGTTCCGCTGAGGAACAGCCTAGATCGAGTTTCGGAGCGGACCGGAGACCAAGCATCACAGTGGGGAGAACTTCCGTCCAGCGATCAGTTGCGTAACATTTAATCGCTTGCTTTAGAGGGCGGTGAAACTCTTCTATTAACCCGTTTGCGATTGGATGGTATGGAGTACTGCGGATTTTGTTAATGCCTAGAAGTTTGGATAAGGAGCGAAATAGCTCTGATTCAAACTGCCTACCTTGGTCTGTCGTTATGATCGAGGGGCAACCAAAACGCGATATCCAGGTACTGTAAAATTTCTCTGCGACTGTTGATGCTGTAATATCTTTCATTGGTACCGCTTCGGGCCATCGTGTGAAACGATCTATCATAGTAAGACAGTAGATGAATCCGTTAGACGGTGGGAGTTGACCCACGATATCCAGACGCACATGATGGAATCGACCGGACGGTTCACTGAAATTCTGAAGCGGCGAC
>JAXGGA010022303.1:0-15209 GCA_038373865.1 Uloborus plumipes | reverse complement strand
TTTTAATGCTTTGAGCAGTGTAGTTAATTTTAATCTGGGTCGGATGTTTTAAAAATTTTAATCCTATGTACTTGTATTTTTTAGTTTCATGGTAAGAACGATTATCTTTCAATCGAATGCACTATAAAAAAATTGAAGAACTGGGGACAGGGGGGGGGGGTAACTAAATTTTTGAATTATACCTGTGCCCCCCTGTCGGGCAAGCTTGCCCCCCTGTCGGACATTTCCTAGCGCCACCTCTGGTTCGGGGTTTTGAAATTGTCGAGGAAATGTCACAGCTGCTGATTTGAGGGGTGTATAGTGTGTAACAAGCTTCATTGTGACGTTGTCATCAATGAGCTCCTAAAAGGGGGAGCTGTAAGGATCTCAAGGTGCTGGCGGCACAAGAACTAAAGCCGCTCTGAGAGAAATCTGGAAATTACTGTAACGAACTTTGGCAACAGGACTGAGAGAGAAGTATGTTGGGTGTGGCCTGAAAAGGTGGGTTGGCGGCTAGAAGAGTTTGGTGTGGTGTTTTGGAAATTGCGTGTTTTTTTAGCTTGATTGTGTATGTTTTATAAAGTTGGTGTTTTAATTAAATGTTATTTTTAAATGATGGTGTGCAGTTTTTGTGTTTACCGAAAACAAGAAATGTCTAAAGGAAGTTTAGTAATGGGATCAAAGCAATCAATTCATCAAAACAAATGGCACAGGGAATAAATACACTTATTCATTTTTTACTACAGGAATTCTTTTTCTTTTTTAATTCGAAGGGCCGTTGTTTTACAATTGCTTTGTTTGAAGGCGCTTTAGCTACTTCATCATCAACAGGGAAAGAATTTTGTTCCGTAGAGGCCATCACAGTGGAAAGGTAAGCATTTATTGAATCAATTTGGTTTTCCACATGATGCAATACGTCAGTAGAGTCATATGTTGAAATTCTGTTTTGGAGCTCTTGCAATTTATTCACTATCTGGGCTCTTTTAACATCAACACTTACTGCAGGAGTTTTAACCAAACTGAATTATGACTTCCTTTTCACGATCCTGTCTCACTTTCGTCAAGTCAACGTCAATGACTGGACCATCTTCTAAATCGTCAACTTCTGTTTCTACTGCTTGTCGTAGTGGCTCGAATTTGAGGCAAACATAATGGATATGCTGGCAAATTATGTATCTCACACTATAATCCACACAGCTGCAGGATGCTGAATGGATGCAAATGTTGCATTCGTCACAATGGATTTCACAACAAATTTGATTTGAGGAGGTAACATCATATGTTTCAATTGTTGAACCTTCCGTCTTTGCGAAGGTGAAATGATCAGCAACTTTATATGCTGCATATTCTTTATTCATTTCCTTGCTGGTTTGATGCCGTTTGCGTATCAAAGCAACCTTGGAAGTTAATTTCCCTCTTTCAATGGAGATGATGCGTCATAGAAGCTTTTTTTGCCACTGCTTTCATTATTATCGATATGGTTTTATCAAGTCTTTTAGGTACTGTGCCTCCAGCCTCTTCATACTTGAGTTGGCGATGCCAACGCTCCAACTTCATGTTGGTGTTGATGCCTAGGTTGATTCGGTGACAGTGTGCCCATTTCTCGGACCTATTTTCGTAATGGCTGCGAAAATAGGCTATGAAGTCTTTTTCATTTTCGCTGTAAGTATCTACAAAAGTTTTCATGGCCACCTCAAATGTTCGTGGATCAAGTTCTGTTAGGATGTCCTTTAGTTGATTTTTCATGGCTCCTCTCCGGTCGGCATCTTTCACTTTAGAATCCAGATTGCTGTTCCAGTTTTCATGGGTTTGCCAGGTGCAGAGCAAATAGTGAGGCTCCATTTCAAAAACTGATGACCATGAATTCAGATATGAAGTTGTGTCATCAGTCATTAAAGTTTTAGTTTTAAAATTCGGCAAACGCTTCTTGATTTGGTCGAAAAATGGAACAAAAGTCTCCGCTGCAGTCCGACTTGAAAACAGAAGACCAACAGGTAGCCCTTGATGATTATTATCGTGTACCATTAGGGTGGTAAGCTGTATTCCGTACTGGTTTGTACCATGAGTGGAATCCGTCATCACGCGCGATTCACCGTACAGTTCAAGTTGTTGGAACTAAATATTAAAGTTTTAAAATTAAGAATATTAAAGAGTAAATATGAAAAACAATTAGTTAACATTTTCGATACTAGAGGGCTGCACTAGTCGAACATACATCAGGAGGTTATGTGTTCCTCTATGTGGCTTTGCGGCTAGTGCAGAATAATATTATAATGAAATTAATATTTGAAATTAATTTAATAATGTCTTAATAATAAGCTAAGAGTTGATTTATTTTATTAAATATATTTTTATTGATATTATTTAAATTCCAAAAGAAAATATTGCTAACTGTGGTGATAATGATCTTGGTTAGCTGTAACCGAATTGTAACAAACTTATGTTTTGCTCTGGCAATGGGTAGCAGTCTCTGTATTAACCTCACCTCACGTGTGTGAATAAACAGGAAATAAAAAATGAGCTGCAAGTTTTCATTCTTCCGATTCCTATGAGTCAACACACCATATAACTAAAATCCACGCAACCTAAAATGTAAACTTCATTAATAATTGGTGACCAGAAGACGTGTGTTGAAGGAAGTGTGAAGAAATGCCCGGTGACGCCGATGATTCGACGCATGTGGAGGCTAGTGCGGTTTCCATAAAAATTCCACCATTTTGGGTCGACAAACCTGAGATGTAGTTTTACCAAGTGAAAGCACAGTTTCATATTTGCGGAATCAAAACGGAAGAGACTAAATTTAACTACCTCGTGGCCCAGCTGGAATCGCGATTTGTGGAAAATATTTGAGACATTATAAAGGAAGACTCAAAAACGAAGTCACGATTTGTGGAGAATATTTGGGACATTATTAAGGCAGACTCCAAAACGAAGTATTCCGATGCCAAAAAAAGACTCTTGAATACATTCAAAAAAAAATAAAACGTCTCCTCACTGGACTAGAACTTGGAGACCAAATGCCCAGCCAGCTGCTCCGTAAGATGAGGTCGCTCGGCGGGAGCGATATCTCCGATAAAGTGTTACACACCCTTTGGCTCGAGAAGATTCCCGATCCAATTAAAAACGTGCTGATCGTCAGCGATGAGTCCATAGAAAAACTAGCTGCCATGGCAGATAAAATCAAGGAAATGAATCCACAACTAGAAATAGCTAGTGTTGGACAGGCCGCCGCAGCTGCAACTCCATCAGTTCTACCACCTCACTATGAGGCCTTGCTATCTAAAATATCTGCATTAGAGCAATAAATTGCAAGCCCTAGTGTTCGTCCTAGGACTCGTAGCCCCAGCTCTCACCATAGACAGAGAAGCAGATCCAGATCCCGCCGACGTTTTGATCCAAACGGTAAATTTTGCTATTTTCATTACCGTTTTGGATCGAAGTGCAATCCAGATAAATGTAAACCCCCATGCAGTTGGAGAAGTCCCGAAAACTCCCGAGAGCAGTAGAATCAGCGGCAAGGCCTGCTGCCAAACTTGTCGATTGCCGCCAATTCCGTTTATTTGTAAATGACAAAAATACGGGATCATGGTTCCTGGTAGACTGTGGCGCAGACATATCTATTATTCCAGCTCATCAGAAGTTTGAAGGCTTATCCAGTGATTATAAGCTGTATGCTGCCAACGGAACAGAAATTCCCACTTTTGGCTTGAAAGTCCTCACGCTCGATTTAGGATTGCGTCACCCATTTCAATGGCCTTTTGTAATGGCCAAAATTAGTAGAGGAATTTTAGGTGCTGATTTTTTGCACCATTTCAATCTGATAATCGTCATAATCTGGTCATAAAAAATTGACAGTTAATTGATGGTATCACCAAACTGTCAGTGAAAAGCAGCATTATGTCTGTGTGTGAAGAGCATGCAATAAATACTGTTGGTAACAACACCAAGTTTGTAGAGCTTTTGCGTCTGTTTCCCGAAATCACAAAACCCGGATTCCTGAACAAGTCAGTACAACATGATGTAAAACACTACATCACCATTAAAGGCCAGCCAGTGTTTTCGCGTGCACGTCAACTCGATCCGGAGAAACGAAAGCTTGCCAAGCAAGAATGTCAGTTTATGCTCGACTCTGGCATCATAAGACCTTCAAAATCCCAGTGGGCTAGTCCTCTCCATCTAGTAAGCAAACGAGATGGCTCTCTTCGTCCTTGTGGAGATTACAGGTGACTGAATGATCAGACCATTCCAGACAGGTATCCCATCCCAAGAATAGAAGACTTCCAGTTAATGTTGAAGGGTTAAAGGATATTTTCCAAGATAGATCTCTGCAAAGCGTATTACCAAATTCCAATTGCGGAAGAAGGCAAACCCAAAACAGCTATTATTACGCCATTTGGGTAATACGAATTCAACGTCATGAGTTTTGGTTTGCGAAATGCCCCTTCGACATTTCAGCGATTTATAACGGAAGTCCTCAGAGGGTTAGACTTCCTTTTCCCATTTTTGGATGACATACTCATCGAATCGGAATCTGAGGAAGAACATAGAAAGCATCTTCTCCTGGTTTTTGAGAGGTTACAAATGTATAGCCTTCACATCAATGTTGCAAAATCAGAGTTTGGAGTTGAACAGATAGAGTATCTAGGTTACCTCATCACCCCTCAAGGTTCACAGCCATTACCAGATGAAGTCAAAGCCATCCTGGAATACAAGCTGCCTGAAACACTTCACGATCTCCGAACCTTTTTAGGAATGATAAATTTCTACAGGAGATATCTTAAAAATGCAGCGGAGACACAGCCGTTGCTTCATGAAATGATGAAAGGTGCCAGAAAAAGAGACAGACGAAAAGTCCCATGGACGCCTCAAGCAGTTCAGCAGTTTGAAAAGTGCAAATCGGATTTAGAGGAAGCGACTCAGTTGTCTTATCCTAACCCTGATCTTCCGCTATCTCTCTGCACAGATGCCTCGGATTGGGCAATAGGTACTGTATTGCAGCAATTTGAAAATGATACCTGGAGACCCATTGCTTTCTATTCAAAGAAGTTAAATGACACGCAGCAAATGTATAGTACCTACGACAGAGAATTACTAGGTATATATCTTGCTGTAAAAATAAATCAAACATATGTTAGAAGGAAGAGAATTTGAAATCTTCACGGATCATAAAACTTTGATTTATGTCTTCAAGCAAAAAAACGAAAAAGCTTCGCCAAGACAGCTTCGTCAATTGCAATTTCTATCTCAATTTACCACCAACATCAAGCATATCAGTGGAGAAGATAACATTGTAGCTGATACCCTCTCTAGAGTGGAAGAAATAACTGTGATAGATTATGAAGCCATAGCACAAGCCCAACAAAATGACCAAGAATTGCAGGAATTATTTCAGAATTCTTCATTAGTGTTGAAACAATCTTTACTCCCATCCGGAAAGACATGGTGCGACACATCTCAAAACAACATTAGACCATACATTCCAAAATCTTTCCGTAGGAAAATTTATGATCACATTCATTGATTTGCTCATCCAGGAATACAATCTACAGTAAAACAAATAACAGCTCGATTTGTCTGGCCCGAGATGAAAAGGCAAACTCGGGAATGGGCACAAGCATGCATCAACTGCCAGCGAGCAAAAGTAACGCGGCACACAAAATCCCAGTTTTCCACATATCAAGAACCAGATGCAAGGTTTAGTGTGGTGCACATAGATTAGATAGGACCCATGTCACCATCTAATGGCAAAATATATTGCCTGACATGCATATATTTTGCCATCGATAGATTTTCATGCTGAATGGAAGTTATTCCCTTAGAAGACATAACAGAGGAATCTGTCAGTAAAGCATTATATGAAAATTGGATATGTAGGTTTGGTGTACCCACTCGTTTCATTGCAGATAATGGCAGGCAATTTAGATCTCAAATGTTTGACAACTTATCTATCATCTGTGGAGCCAAACTTAATCATACAACTCCCTATCATCCCCAATGTAATGGAAAAATTGAACGCTTTCACATAACATTAAAGGCAGCTATAAAAACACACAACAACATCAAGTGGACTGAAATCCTTCCAACAGTTCTGTTAGGACTAAGAGCTTCAATTAGAGATGATACAAATTTTTCTATTGCTCAGATGCTGTATGGAACCAACATCAGACTTCCATTAGAGTTTTTTGACAAACCAAGTTGTGAGATTGAACCTGACACCTTTGTTAACAAGCTACAACAGCAGATGGCTTTACTGAAGCCAGTCAACACTCAACAGTTTACTCAGCAAAAAGTTTTTGTGCATAAGGATTTGAAATCCTGTACCCATGTTTTAGTACAAGTTGACAGAGTGAAGAAACCATTAGAACCTGCATATGATGGCCCTTATTTGGTGTTACACAAGCACGACAAATATTTTTCTGTGCAAATTAAAGGAAAATAGGTGAAAATCTCTATCGACAGGCTTAAACCTGCATATATCATAAAAGTCAACACCACAGATGAGATACTTCCCAATAATCATGATCAATCTGAACAAAAAACAACTCCCGACAAACACTCGTTGTGGTAGAAAAGTCAAGCTTCCTGTGAGGTTTCAAACTTAAATGCTTTAGTGAAACAGAACTTAGTTTTTTTTTAATATTTTACAATTATTTGAAGGTGTAGGGTCACCCGGGGCAATTCCTGGTCAGCAAGTTTCTGGGGTAATTCCTGGTCACAGTCCTTTTTATGTCTTAATAATCCTTCAGCAAAATGAAAAAAATCACAGAGGTACTCTGAACTATCTTCATTGCAATTCATTACTTAATTATCAGTTGACTGTGTATTTAGTTTGAAAAAAAAAAATCTTTTTAAAATCGCTTGTTAAATTTCGTAAAACAACATTGGCCTTAGTTTTGATACATTTGTACAAAGATCGTGATCAAACTCAAACTTCTGAATATTTTTCTTTTTCGTTTTTTTGGTTGAATTAGGTACCATGTCAGTTACTGAAAAATAGTTTTGGATTTACCATTATTGTTTTGAATAATTTGCAGGAATTCTCCAAATAATGCACCTGGCTACTGGGGTAATTCTTGGTCAGTGGGGTAATTCCTGGTCAGTCCTTTATTTAATATTTATGGATTATTATTTCACCTATTATTGACATATGTTATTGATTTAAACTATATGTAACTCTGTGAGTCTTAACTGCAAAGTTAACTGTAACCGCAATGTAACATTCTTATCTGTTAATGATAAGTATACAATATACTGAATTTTTCTTTGTTAAATTTCATCCAATTATTTTATAAGTTTTAATAATTATTCTTAATTATACTAAGAAAAATGCTTAATTGTAACTGCATTGTACTATTCATTCCACTGTTCACCTTAACTTGTTCATAACAGACAGAAGCATGTGCTCAGTGTGTATGGTGCATGTGCACCATATTTTTTATGGACCTATTTATTTGGTAGGTGAAGATTCATTCACAACAGATATAAAAGCTGTAGCTATTGCATACAAAGTGTATAAAAAGTATTTTGGCAAAGTTTTATTAAGTAAAGCTATTATGTTGAAAACAATTGCATTCTTCCTTAAAAAAACTAAATACAGTGTTTAATTAGCTATATATATAAATAAATTCTTTATCTAATTAGTTTAATAACTTGTATTAATAATGTGCTTACAAAATGTATGCATTTTCATCAATCATTTGAGTGACCAATAATTGCCTCGTAAGTGGCCAGGAATTACCCCATCTCTGGGGTAATTCCTGGTCACTAATTAACGACAATTACTCAAGTTTATTATGTATTGTTGATAGCATGAATATTTTATTCGATGGACATCCCAATGTGCTTCCTCCATACCAAAATTTGTAACTCTAACTTAGATAGATTTTGTGATAATTGGATGTTAATGCTTTTTGACCAGGAATTACCCCAGGTGACCCTATTATAAACATTTTGACTTTTCATCCTCAAATGACTTTATATTGATTAGAACATTTCTAATGTACTCAATCGTGTACCTGCATGTCATTTTATGTTTCATATGCATACATATCATTAGATATATAATATATATAATTTTCATATACATATGCTTAAATTCCCCATTTTATTGATAAATGTTTGCTTTATACTGGTTTGTATTGAACAAAACTAATCCTTAATAGATTTTAAAAAAGAAAAAGCATATTGTTGAATTTTGCAACTATTTCAGACCCTGGCTGTGTTATTCCAGTGTCAATGGTTAAAGATTAGTGAACATAATTTATTTACAAGTAGTTCCCATGTATATATAATCTCATTTTATTATTTCTGACATTTTTCATTCTGAATGTTAGATATTAGGGGCAAGTTGCATATCTTTTTTCATCAATAATTAGTTTTCATCTGTTATTTATTTTCATTTTGATACACTTAATTGTTTTACTTTCCTGCTTATTTTATGGTAAACATTTATTTTAATTCATATACATTATAAACTAAGCGCCTCGCAACTGTGAAGTATATTTAAGCATAGTTAATCTTCATTATTGTCCTAGTTTAATTTCATGGGGATTATCAAAAGTATCTATTCAAAAATTTATTTTATGCTCAGTAATAAATATTATCCAAATCACAAAATATAACTATTGTGCATCTCTTTATTTGTTGGCGTAAATCACATTGTTTTATCGGGGTTTAGGAAATTTCGAATTTCTGCATATATGTATAAATGTATATATATTTTTTAATGTGTTTATTTTATATCTGATTCCAATTATTTATGGTATGATTATGTATAATCTTTGCACTTCATATTATTTAAGTTCTAAAGCTCACGATAAATCATGTATTTTATTTTTGTTATTCTTTAATGTGTATCATTTGCTAATCTTTATTAATATGCAAATGTGGATAAAGCAGTAATTAGGCTTTCTTCGAAAGATTCTATGGAGTGTTTTTTTTACACATTATTTGCCTTAAGTACCATTAATGTGTCCATTTAATATTTGATCTGAAATAGTGTCATACCCTATTTAATTTTTTTTTCTTCACTATAAATTTTGCTTCGTCATTTTAAGTATTTGTTTCCCACTATAACTTCATAGTTTCGTAGCTTAGTTACTGGTAAGGGAGTATATGTTGGAACTAAATATTAAAGTTTTAAAATTAAGAATATTAAAGAGTAAATATGAAAAACAATTAGTTAATATTTTCGATAGTGGTACTAGTGAAGTGAATAAACAGGAAATAAAAAATGAGCTGCAAGTTTTCATTCTTCCGATTCTTATGAGTCAACACAACATGCAATCCACGCAACCTAAACCTAAACTTCATTAATAAAGTAATCCCACTTGAGCACCTGTCATTATACCAAGCAGGAATTCATTTTCATCAATGCTGGGATAGTCTGGCAAAACTTGTCCAATCGGTTTATCGATCAGAATGGGATTGTCATCTTTGTTTCTCATTTTCTGTACCAAACTATCAACTGATGTCGCTTCATCCGGATGCAAAACGACAGTACTACTTAATTTAAAGTCCCTGGCAATGTTATGCAGATCCATTCTTGTTGTGAGTCCAAACCGTTTAGTTGGGGAGTGCTTTTCCCTTGTTTTATCCAAAATTTGTGCCATGGGAACACCTCCTTTCATTGATGAAGCAAGAGAAGTTCTTTCTTCCTTCGTAAGGCGTAACTTGCCAACTTCCTGGTCGTGACCGACATGAATGGATTGATATTTCACCTTTATTTCAGTTATGTCTTCAACACTTTGTTGTGAAACAGTCATCACTGCTGGACAGGTGAATCCACATATCACTGATCCAGAACACTTGGAATGCCGTTCTCTGTCAGTTTTAGGATTTCCAAAACCATTTCTGTGGCAAATATTATAGGAGAATTTCATGCCATCATTTTTTGTAGATGAGTTCCTATGGATGAAGGACGACACAGAGTCAGATTCAATTTTTTTTTCCACTCCTGGAAATCCGTTTCACTGTAAAAAGCCTTTTCTTTAAAGTTCAAAGCAATGTCATGACAAGATGTTAAGTGTTCGTGCAAGTCAGAAACAAGTCGAAACTTTTGAGGGCACATGGCACAAACTTGATTCCCAGCTACATTAGTTTCACATTCTGGATGAAACTTTCTCATTTGAGCGAACAGCCTTTTCCTCTGTCCAAAAGATATCTGACATACCTGACAAAGTATGTCATGGTTTGGCACTGAAAAGGGCCGTTTTTATAAATAACTTGAGACATATTAATAAGCAAAATGCAAAGTATTAGTATAAGAGACGAGCAAGAAAGCGACGAATCAAATGACAAAATTATAATGCAATGTGTTGCCAAATACAAACGTTTGAATCTGTAGTTATTTTTTTTTTAATTTCAAAAAAAAAAAAAACCTTGATGAAAAAAAGATTCAACTGTTTAAATTTTTATATGCACATATTTGCTCGTCAAAAAGTTAATTTTCAGGGGAGAAGAAATCATCGATCACGTGACCGGAATCGTCACAAACCTGTCACCCATACTCGATGTGATGAACTCTTCCTAGAGAGTGCGCGAGTTGCTCTTTCGTAGGATGCCGTGTCGGGAAAGAAACGCTAGTGTAGAACTATATTATGCTCCATAAGCCGAATTTATAATTTATACAGCAATTAGAAAGCGATCCGATCTATATTGAGAAAGTGTGAGAATAGTTTATTTCACAATAAATGTATTGATGAAGATAAGTTTGAGTTTCTAATGCTTAAATTTATCAATTCACCTCTTTTCTCTGGCGCTAAGTACTATATCGTGTTTAGAGCAAAAAGGGAATACTTCGCATGAGTAGTTTAACTTAGGGACTCTAGTTTTGCCGTACTTTTTCACATAAGTTTATGAATAAACTCTTCACCCAAACAAAGTACAATTATATTTAAAAAAAAAAAAAAAAGCAAGATTCATGTAACACAAAAACTGTGTATGAATTAGAAGGTCAACCGAAATTTATATACACTTAGTCACAAAAGTAAGTATGCAGAGTGTTTGTGCTGATGTCCTATGAAAAAAAACAGACCTACACTATTAGAGTTTTCAAATTAACGATTTTTTTCGATTACAGCAACATTGAGCTTAATTACAAAATGAAAAATATTTAAAAAATACAAATATTCAATTAGCAAGATGAGCTTAACTTAAAATAGGATGTAATTTACATCACAAAAGTAAGTATGCAAATAAAAACAAAGGCATTAATATTACAAATTTTACAAAAAAATTGGTAATTTGTTGGATAGCCTATGGTCTTTATAACAGCTCTCAATCTAAACTGCACTGATTTTATTAAATTTTGAGTGACAGAAGATAGTATTTTCTGCCCTTCCCCTAAAGTCCTTTCTTTTAGATCATTCTTAGTTTCGATCTCTTGCTTTCTAATTTGGCGATCGAGATAATCCCGCAAGTGTTCAATGGGATTAAGATCAGGTGACTGCGGTGGTGTTTTTTACCGTTTTCGCATGTTATATAGCAGCCATTCCCGAACAATAAGTTTGAGATCATTTTCTTGTTGGAAAGTGAAGGATCTTTCGAGTCCCAATTTATAAGCACTTTGGTTTAGATTATTCTTTAAAGTATTCAAATAGTTATATTGATTAATTATTCCGGCAATTTTAACTTAACTTCCTACGCCAGTTGCTACCATGCAACATCAAACCATAATCGAACCACCACCGTGTTTTACAGTTCCTTTCATGTTACTTGGTTCCAAATAGGGATGCACCGATTAATCGGCAGCGCCGATTAATCGGCCACTTTGCCGATTATTAATAATCGGCAAAATTGTACCGATTAATCGGCGGAAAAAATATTTTCTTTCATTAGTTTACAAAGTATACCTTCAATAAGAAACGATGAGGAATTATTTAATTAACAGTAAATAAATGTATTTTCTGCAATCCATTCTTATAACATGTAGCATGTAAGTGTGTGTACAGAGTAAAAACAAAATAAATTGTTCGTGTTGTGCATAAAATTAAAAGGAATATTAAAAGATAACCTTCACGGCCGATATTCATATAACACTATTAGGAATAATTAAATTATATTTTTGTTGCTAATAATTCGGATATAGCAGCTGTTTGATCAAATATACGATTCCATGCACTTGAATGAGGTCCAGTATTAAGAGTGGTCGTAAATATAGGTTTTCCCGAGCTAGCCGCTAACAACTGAGGGAACATTCCGAGGAAGCTGTTACTTGGTGCATGTCCGGAATATTTTTTAGCTAGATTCATAAGTCATACATTTTAGATGTCCAGTGATAAATCTATAAATAGCTGTTTGATTTTGTCTGTTCCATCTGAGGTCTGATGAGCCTCCTTAAATTCTTGAAGTTTTAAATTGAAATGCGAAAACGTGCTCATTTCATTTTTTTATAAGCAGTTAAATTTTGCCAAAATAAAATGTAAAAATAATGTTCATTGTTGATATATGTTTTTTAATAAATTAATTTTCTATTTGGAATAAATATTCACATATAGACAATGTTGCAACATTTTTCTTGCGTCCATACTTTTCTCTTTACATAGTGCTTTTAGATATTCTCTAGTTTTTACATAGAATAAAATTCTTGAATTAAATGGGTACTGGAAATAATTAATTTAAGAATATAATAAATATTAGATATTTATATATATTGTAATTAAGATGTTATAATTAAGAATATAATAAGTAATAATAAATTTAAACTAAAAGCACTTATAAATTAAAGTGCTCACAACAGCCCCCTCTAGTTTTTTTTTTTTTTAAATCTAGGTAGCGTAAGAAATAATGTACTATTTATATTGCATGTTAGTGTAATTTTATCATCAAAAAATGAAAATTAGTTCAAATAAATTGGAACAAATTTTAATATTATTTTGGAAAAATTAGGAATATGGAAAAAAAAGAGAGAAATAAATTAGCAACTATTTCTAAAGTCCCAATTATAAAAGAAAGAAAAAAAACAGTGATGGTGAAATTGGTAGTATTAAAAGTTACCATCATAATCATTAATCGGCTTTGCCGATTAATTGGCCGATTATTAAAAGCCGATTAATCGGTAATCGGCCAATTTGCTTATCGGTGCATCCCTAGTTCTAGAGCTGCGTTTGCTTTCCTCCAAATTTTTTGGTCACCCCCCCCCCCTCTCACTCATAGATGTTGAATTTACTTTCATCCGAAAAAATCACGGAATTCCAAAAATTTGTGTCCTGCTTTACATTTTCTTTTGCAAAATCTATTCTCTTTTTGCAATTCACTTTGCTACCAAACGGCTTTCTTAGGAAATTTAGTTATAATTGACGGAATAATGAATCAATATAGCTATTTAAATGCTTTAAAGAATAATCTAAGCCAAAGTGCTTCTAAATTGGGACTCGATAGATCCTTCACTTTCCAACAAGATAATGATCCCAAACATACTACTCGGATTGTTCGGGAATTGCTGCTATATGGGTCATTCTACGCTATTTGAATTCAGACGGTCAATGGAAAAACTTCATGTAAAACTGATTTTAATTAATGTTTTTGCATGCTGAAGCATTACAGACTATTATCTTTTATATGGACCACCCAATTAATTCACTGCAATTATTTTATTTTAGCATTTACAGCCGAAAATAGTCATAAATGTATACTCCCCTGGCATGTTCAAATACTAGTTTTTATACAAACATGTTCGACGCTCAATTTTTGCCAACGTGGCATAATGTTTTTTGCCATAATTATACACTTACATTAACAGAGAAACCAATTTCATCAGTAAACATTGAAAAAATATTTATTATCATTAAAAAAAAAAACACTTTTCAACGGGCCATATCAACAGTGTCACCTCCACCTGGCGAACTTCAAAGACTGAAATTTAGTATAAAAAATGCATAAGAATGATGTTGATTGCGAATAACCAGTGTAATACTGAGTAAAGTTAAAAGCAAGCTAAGAGGTTTTAAAAAAATTCGAATATTATTGCATCGGTTCTTGTTGAAAGTGCCTCAAAGCTTACTGCGCCAGTCGCTGAAGTATTTCACCTGGTAAGTATAACTTTTGATATTTCATCGTTACATAAGTATGCGTATGTACAATGTAATGCTTATTGTGTGCAGACATCACGGTTTACTTGAAGTTCTGGTAAGAAGAACGCGTGATGCTGTTTTTATAGGTAATGTGTGATTTTGTCACTTCTCTGGCGTCACTCCCCTGGCATTTTTGTTCAAAAAAGGGTAAATATACATTAAAACTGTGATATAAGCATAATTAATTTCATTTTTAATCCTAATTGCCCCTGTGAAAGCAATTTGAATGAACGTAAATAATGCGCGAAGTGTTTTTATTTAGGATCTACGGTGCGACTTGTATGCAACATGTCGTGTTTTCAGGATTAATTTTTTTCATTTTATTACAACGTGAAAATTTTTTTTAACACAGGTCTCATAGAAATGAGTCCATACTATGATTTTACACCGAAAAATAAGTGAAATAATTGTAAATCAAACCAGAATTCCGCCAATAGTGTCACTCCCCTGGCAACGCATTTTCCCCTGGTATCGATAAACCCCCCAAAAATTGAAATTTCGTCTGGCCCTTACCACTACAATCATAAAAATAGCGGCTACTAGTGATATAATGAGTGTGAAATTAAACAGATTATTTTTTCTTTGGGGACACAAAAAACGCATTGATCGTAGAATCACCCATATAACATGCGAAAACAGTAAAAAACACTACCGCAGTCACCTGATCTTAATCCCATTGAACACTTGTGGGATTGTCTCGATCGCTAAATTAGAAAACAAGAGATCAAAACTAGGAATGATCTAAAATAAAGGACTTTTAGGAAAGGGCACAAAATACCATCTTCTGTCACTTAAAATCTAGTAAAATCAGTGCCACCTAGATTGAGAGTTGTTATAAAAGCCTTAGGCCAGGGCTCTCCAACCTATGGCCCGCGGGCAAGATCCGGCCCGCGAGCAGATTTTTTCCGGCCCGCGGAAAAAATTTGTTTTTTCAACCCCCCCCCCCCCCCCCATCTTTTTTTAAATATTTTTTTAAATTGTATTAATTAGAACAGTGACGATCTCATAGTGAATACGTCAAATAATAAAGATAAATATATTTAAGTTAAAAATTAATCTATTAAAGTTAAAAATCTATTTAAACTTTATTGCAAAGCTTTTTAATTTTTTTTTACTCCTTTCGAAGGTAATACCCATATCTCTTTGTTGCCTGTATTT
>JAXGGA010022302.1:0-15211 GCA_038373865.1 Uloborus plumipes | reverse complement strand
GACGAAAAAGTATTAAAATTGGCTTAATGCATCTAAAAAATATCGCCAAGTCCAAAAAAATATCGCCAAGTTAAAAAAATAAAAAGGTAAAATGAATATCGAAAAATTAAAAATTTGAAAGTAGGGTATTGAGATGGGGAATTTGTGTGTCGGTCGGTCTGTCGGTCTGTCGGTCGGTCTGTCTGTCCCCCCCCTAATAACTTTTGAATGAATATTCCGATTTGGACAAACTTTTTTTTGTTGGAAAGATCTCGGCGAGTACAGCTCATTCCCATATTTGATTTTTCGATTTGAACAATTTTTGGTTCAACTTTGAGCCGTTCAAACAACCTGTCCCGCGATGCTAACTTTTTAGTTAACAGTCCGATTTGAACAAACTTTTTTTTGTTCGAAAGATCTTTTCAAGGATACTTCATTCCTGTATCTACATTTTCGATTTGAACAATTTTTCGTTCAACATTGAACCGTTCAAGCAACCTTTCCCCCCTAATAACTTTTGAATGAACATTCCGATTTGAACAAACTTTTTTTTGTTGGATAGATCTCGGCGATTACAACTCATTCCCATACTTGATTTTTCGATTTGAACAATTTTGGTTCAACATTGAACCGTTCAAGCAACCTTTCCCCCCCCCTAATAACTTTTGAATGAACATTCCGATTTGAACAAACTTTTTTTTGTTGGAAAGATTTCGGCGAGTACAACTCATTCCCATATTTGATTTTTCGATTTGAACAATTTTTGGTTCAACTTTGAACCGTTCAAACAACCTGTCCCGCGATGCTAACTTTTGAGTGAACAGTCCGATTTCAACAAACTTTTTTTTGTTCGAAAGATCTTATCAAGGATACTTCATTCCCGTATTTACATTTCCGATTTGAACAATTTTTCGTTCAACATTGAACCGCTCAAGCAAGCTGTCACCCCTAATAATTTTTGAGTGAACAGTCCGATTTAAATAAACTTTTTTTTTGTTCGAAGGATCTCAGCAAGGATACTTCATTACAGTATTTAAATTTTCAATTTGAACATTTTTTCGTTCAACATTGAACCGTTCAAGCAACCTTTCCCCACCTAATAACTTCTGAGTGAACCATCCGAATGGAATAAACTTTTTTTTGTTTGAAAGATCTCGGAGAGGTTCATTCCCTTATTTCGCTTTTTGGTTTGAACCATTTTTCGTTCAATATTGAACCGTTTAGAAAAAAATTTAACATTAGCGCCTACGGGGAATTTAAGTTGAATGTTGATCCTGGAACTTAAAGTCCGATTTCCTTCAAACTAACTTTGTAAAAAAATGGTTTTGATAAATAATGTTTGTAAAGTACTTTTCTGAATAATCTTCTGTGAGGACTCTGATTCCGACTCCGACTCCACAAACATGGCGGAAATGCAGGCTCAGAAAAAAATGACTGACTGTGCAGACGATTTTTTGTTTATTTATTCATTTGTGTTATTTTATTTATTACTATTATTATTTTTTTTTGGCAGACGATTTTTTTTTGTAACAAAAGTGTTTCATTCACGAGGGCATTTTATTCTTTATTTATATTTAACAACTGGCAACGGTTTAAAAGTGAAAATCGAGACATTTTATCGACGGACGAGTTTTTTTTTCCTTTCTTTGATAAAATGTGTTTTGATGTACTTTGTACTTTTAATTTTTTTTTTTTTTTTTTGAAAACGATTGAGGAATTCTTCTACGGAAGAACTGTAACAGTTACATTCTTTAAAAGGTGCGACAAAACTTCATTTATTCACTTTTTATGTCTCTATTTCATCTGATGAGAGGGGTATATTTTGCTTTTAGAAATCAGCTTTAAGTGCTAAAAAGGTATGTTTGACATAATGTTTAGTCTCAGATGATCAAGAGAATAATGATCAGATGCTAGAATGCCGATGTCGATGTACGGGAAAGTAGGCTCGTTTAGTTCTTGACAGAACTTCTTGTTAATTTTAGAACTTGTCTTTTTTAATAAACTCTCTCAGGAACAAGCTGGAGGCGGGGCAGTAAATAGGGATCCTTGTGTTCAGAGCCTACTAGGCTAAGGTAACTAACTGCACGATACTTGTATGAATCTTATTCTACTGGAAAATAAATACATTGCGTTTAAATTCTACTATATTTGAGCGAAAAATTTTCTTATAATTCTACTGCAACGGGGAAACTAAAAAAGTATTTCTTTAACATTGAACCAAGAAGAAAACAAGGTATATAACTTGCTGAATCTAAACAAAAATACTAGCAAGTGCCTTTGATCTATCATGCAGCCAAAACCTATTGCCGGAACGTACCAACACGACAAAAACAATTTCAAATCTAAGAAAAATAGCGTTCCTTTCTCAATTTATTTGAAAAATATTCACCTAAAAATTCTTCTCGTTCCTAGAAAAATCTAACACCTAGTGGTATTCAGAATCTCTAACAATATTCCTAGTTTACCGCAAGCAACCTGAAATATTTATATAAAATACCACTGACTTTATCACGTTACTCAGACACTCTATGCAGCTTCTTTTCCTCGCAGATCCATCCCTCTTTTGAAGCTGTGAAAAAACATACACGCTCGTTTTAAAACCGCGCTCAGCTTTGAAATATTTATTTAGTCTTATGCCTAGGGCTACTAAACCATTGGACCATGTCGAAAAGCAAAGGAGAGGAATAGGAAGGTTGCACTTCTTGATCAGGTTAAGACTGTCAGCACGTCCAACCATCCTTTTTTGCAATATCCCTCTTATGCTTTTTTCTCGGCTCCTTTCAATGTTCTTTATTTGGCTCGAGTTTTATCCATGCTTGTGTGTTTACATGCAAACCACTATCTGAACAGCCGCTGGAAATATCTACTGGAGAGGATGAATTTAAAAGTTTTCGACAGAGTGTGAAGATATTTTTTTGATTTTGAGTAAAAGGATTTTTATATTTTTTACACAAAGTAGATTCGATGGTTTATTTTTGAAACAAATTGTTTCAGTGCGTTTTTAAATGTATTCAAATTGGGTCATTCCATGTCAAGTGATCCAACGTTTTTTACCTTACATTTTTGTATTTCTTTCACATTTGGCTCATCAATTGTACCCCTTGAGGTAATCAAAAGTCTCAATTTTTGGATTTTTATCTCTATTATTTTTTCATTTATGACACTTTGAACTTTGGAAAAACCCTCGTTTTTCCATGGATAAGAGTACATAAATGGGACCATAACTCGGCATCAAATATAGATAGAACGATTTGGTAAATGGCATTTTAAAGTACGTTAGTTGCCGCTTAATTTGATATGCAATATGACTAATTTGATAAAAATTTTCTTTTTCAAAAAATTAAATTTAAATTTCAAATTTAAATTTCTCGAAAAACATATAATTAATTTTTTTGAAAAAATTCTCAAAAATTTTTGTGTATTTCATCTATGTTTGTACAAATTTTTAGATTGGGATCTCAATGGGATCATATTTTTTTGAATTTTTGAATAAAACTGTATAGGAAAAAAATGATATTTTTTAGATTCTATTTATTTAAATACTAAGTTCTCTTGCTTGTGATGGTCTAAAAAGTAGTGAACAAACATGAATATGTTTAAAGTGAGCTAGCATGAGCTTATAGATTTGTCAGGTTCACCCCCCTCCCCCTTCCTCCACCGCACAACCACTCTTTTTTAATTCAAAACTGTTCAAAATGTTAAAAAAAAACTCTTTGATACAAAATGAATACTAAACTTTTTTAAAGTTGGTAAATGAGTTTCCTTATAACTAGACGAAGTATCCCCCTCCTCCACCCAAATATACCATTAACGCTGTACTATTATGACGTCTAACCTGGGGATTGAATTGACTATTATTTTTACTCTAGGTAAGTGAGCTAACATTAACTTGTAGATTGGTTAGCTCCCCCTCCCTTCCTTCCTGACCCAACCATTTCCCCCCAAACTGTTTAAAATGCTAAAAAAAAGCTTCTTTGATACAAAATGAACAGTAAACTTGTTTAAAGTTGATAAATGGGCTTCCTTATAACAAGGCAAAGTACAACCCTTCCCCCACCCAAATATACCATTAACGCTATACTAATATGACGTCTCACCTGGGGATTGATTTGAGGATTATTTTCCCCCTAGGTATATATTGTTTTTCAGACGAAGTGTTTCGTTTTCAATCCGAACTTCACAAAGTGTACTTCCATTCAAAATCTGAATTTAAACTTATGGTTCATTTCATCCCCTCCCCCAGCACCAATCTTCAATTTTGAAGGGAGGGAATAAATGGGTCGCCCCAAGATCATAGCAAACAGCAAAATAGCCACTGTTTCCCCTTGTTCTCATAATGTTTTCCCATTATTTTTACACAAAACTGAAAAGAAATTAAAGTGTCACGTTATATGTCAGTCCCCATCACTGCCTTTCTTTTCTCTTATTGGACAAAGCTCATGAGCTAATAGGAAAGAGTAACAAACAGAACAAACTGAAACACTACCAGACATCAGTAGAGACTAAGGCTTTGAAATGGGGCTAGGCGGGATGATAAAAAAAATAAAAGTTTGGAGTGGAAAGGTAGGGTAAGGGGGGGGAGCAATCTGTAAAGAAGTTAAACAACATGTGAGGTTGTGCTCAAAAAAGCAGTGTTTGTTTAATATATACATATATAGATATATCTTGCTGCATTACTTTCCTTTACAACAAAATGAAAAAGAACACAAATAATTAAATAAAAGCTGCACACTAGATAATGTGGGAAGATAGTTATGGGGACACAGACATATGGTCTGATATTTTGATTTATTTTCAGTTTTGTGCGAAAAGAATAGAAAAAACGATGAGAACAAGGCGAAACAGTGCTATTTTGCTGTTTGCTATGATATTGGGGCGACCCATTTATTTCCTCCCTTCAAAATTGAAGATTGGTGCTGGAGTAGAAGATGAAATGAATCATAAAGTTAAATTTCAGATATTGAATGGAAGTACACTTTGAAGTTCGGATCGAAAAGAAACACTTCGTCTGAAAAACAATATATATACCTAGGTTTGAAAATAATCCTCAACTCAATCCCCAGGTTAGACGTCATATTAGTATAGTGTGAATGGTATATTTGGGTGGGGAGGGGGATACTTCGTCTAGTTATAAGGAAACCCATTTCCCCACTTTAAATAAGTTTACTATTCATTTTGTATCAAAGAGTTTTTGTTTTTTTTAAAACATTTTGAACAGTTTTGAATTAAAAAAGAGTGGTTGTGCGGGGAAGAAAGGGGTAGGGGGGTGAACCTGACAAATCTATAAGCTCATGCCAGCTCACTTTAAACATATTCATGTTTGTTTACTACTTTTTAGACTATCACGAGCAAGAGAACCTTGTATTTAAATAAATAGAATCTAAAAAATATCATTTTTTTCCTATACAGTTTTATTCAAAAATTCAAAAAAATATGATCCCATTGAGATCCCAATCTAAAAATTTGTACAAACATAGATGAAATACACAAGAATTTTTGAGAATTTTTTCAAAAAAATTAATTATATGTTTTTTGAGAAATTTAAATTTGAAATTTAAATTTCATTTTTTGAAAAAGAAAATTTTTATCAAATTAGTCATGTTGCATATCAGATTAAGCGGCAACTAACGTACTTTAAAATGCCATTTACCAAATCGTTCTATCTATATTTGGTGCCGAGTTATGGTCCCATTTATGTACCCTTATCCATGGAAAAACGAGGGTTTTTCCAAAGTTCAAAGTCTCATAAATGAAAAAATAATAGAGATAAAAATCCAAAAATTGAGACTTTTGATTACCTCAAGGGGTACAATTGATGAGCCAAATGTGAAAGAAATACAAAAATGTAAGGTAAAATTTTTCTCTGATTTTGGATCACTTGACGTGGAATGACCCAATTGTTTTATTTGGCAAGATCACAAAAGACTAGAGTTGAATAAAAAATAGGCTAACTAATTTCAAAAAAAGTTCTAATAACAAAAGTTCTATAATAATTTTTGTGTGTTTTTGCATCGAAAAAAGGCGTTCTTTTTAACGCCGAATCACATGTCTGCTGTATTCCTGCACATTTGTGCTTCTTACCGTTGTATTTATCCCTTATAATAATCCTGAGTTTGAAACGTACTAGCGAAAAAAATCCTAGGAACATAAAGTAGTATAATATAAACAATATGACCAGGCTCATCAGCATCTTCAAGCATTCATCAAAAGTGTGTCAAGAACAACCGAAAAATAATTACACTCTGCTAGTTTCACGAAAGTGGAATGAAAAGGTTGCTGTTACTATATTTAGAGCATAAACGGTGATAAATGAGAAATTTGGATAAGCCATGACTTGGGAGTAATTTAGTGTTTTGATTTATACTCGGGGTAATCTTTTGCAGTAGATTTTTTTTTTCATACTGATGAATGATATCGATTATTAATAGAAGATTTAATGTCTGATTTTCATGCTATTTTGAAGCAATAAAACGTTAAAGTACATCTTACTTCTAGTAGTCAATCCGGGTTGCCGTTGATGCGCACTTTAGTGTGTTCAACTGATGATTGCCTCATTCGTACTAAAGCGTGTGTCTGTCGCTTTGTCTGTCCATCCCCCTCTCTCTCCAGCAATTTTTGAGTGAATTTTGAGATTCGGTAAACTTTTTTTTATTCGAAAGATTTCTGTTATTACATATAATTCTTATAATTTACTTTTCTAATTTAAGCTAGTTTTCGTTAGATATCAAACATATCAAAAATAACATTAGTGCATTTGAGAAATTGAAGGCCGTTATAGGTCTTGAATGAAAAGGCCTATTTGCTCTAAACAAGCTCAGTTGGAAAGAGCTCTTGATGTAAAACATGTGTAAAAAATATTATTATCATTTATCTTTTTTTAATTAAAAGAAAGTGGCTTACACAACAATGAGATAAATTATGTTTCGCTCAAAAACACTGCATATTTTCAAAATATTCTCAAAATTTGTTTTCAAGAAACATAAAAATAATTTCTTAATGAAACTGAAACACGATATCTTGTAGACGTAACATTGACAAAAATCGAACACAAATATGACTAAATTAAAATTAAATGAATTCAAAGCATAAATGATATGGAGTCGGATTGAAAATGAGCAGCAGACCCACTTTGGGCTAAGTTAATGTATTAAAAGAAAACATAATGTATAATTTATTTTTTCAAACGATTTTTCAATAAAACTTAAAAATTCATTGTTTGATAGGAAAATGCACCAAAAAATATTTTGTTGACTAACATCAGCAACGGAAGTTAGAAAAATCGAAATGTGTTACGTGTATCAAGTATAACCAGTTCTTTTTCATTATATGCTTTTGCTGCAAATGTAAGAATCTTTATTTAAGCCTTGACTGATGCTTACTAAGTTATGACGAGTTACAAACGCGTCATACAGCTTTAACAAGACTTTACCCCTTTTTTTCAAATGTAAAGCTGATCTCACTCTGGTTTTCGAGAAAATCAGTAAAGACCCTTTTAACACTATTAAGTCAAACTTTATACATTCCAGTTTTGTATCAGTAGCACGTCCCATTCTCAGAAACATTTTCACTGTAAATTATAATACAGTGTGTTTAGAGTTAAAATTGATATTTTCTTCAGAGATTAACCATCTATGTCCCATACATTTGTTTTGTTACAGTACATAAATACCTTTTTGTAATTATATTTAATTTGACACTAATATGAAAAATATTTTTCTCAATCTATTATTCAAATTATGTTTAACTGGGAAATTCCACTGGCGACTAAATGACCTTTTAAAATTAAAGCAGTAAAAATTTTGTTACATTAAACAGAAAATATACATAGCACTAAAGTTCTTTTCACAGGATTGTTGTATTTTTGGAGCTAACTTTAATTGTATAATTTAATTCTTAAAATGTATTTTCGTTGATTTTAAAGAAAATTTAAAAGCATGGTAGCATATTGATATCCTACTTTTCAAAATACCAGTCAGTCCATGCCTTTAAAAAGGTTTAAAAAAGCACCCAATGTACTTAGGATCTTCAGTTGCACACTCAATTCACAAAATACAATAATCCAGTTAGAAATATCTTTTGGACAACCCATATTGTGTTTAATGCTACTAAATGCTTACTGTTTTGCTGTATAAATGTCAGTTTCCCGTTTATTTGCTAAACTGGGAATGATTGAATGTTCAAAAGAAGTTATTTCTTTCGGAACGTTTTGCAGGAGCAATTGTTAAACTGTTATTATATTTAGTGCATAGAAGCGTATTTAATAGATTTTTGCATTAATTTTAATGCATCATTCTGTTTTTCGCAATATCTCTTCGAGTTCTTAAAAAGATGCATACACAATAGTTTTTTACAGATATAATATTGTTCTGAGAAAAAGTTTCATTTTCAAAAGATATTTTCAAAATATTTAGCAATGATTTAGTATTAAAATGGAAACATTTCGCGTTCAATTTTCCTCCAGTTGTGAACTTAGTCATAGCGAATTAAACGATGGCTTTTGGAAATGAACACAAACTAAGAACAAAAGATTAACCGGCATGTATATAAAAAATGGAAATAAGGAAATGGTTTTCTTTTACTGTAAAAAATGAAGAGACACATTTTTCTTCAACTCATTGAACTGTCAGAAATGGAAAACAAACCCAGCATATGAAGGAATGGAGGAGTAGATGGTTGACTTAGAACGTACCCTTCAAGTGGAATGGGGTCCAAAAGGGGAAAAGACTTCGGGGAATGTCATTGCTGGTTGAGTTTGAAGGATGGTGTAGAAATGAAGCTGTACTGAGCTTGATTCTTTTTCTGCATTTTTCCTGTGCTCGTTTTATTCATATTTTTTGTTTGCTTTTCTTTTTTTTTATTTTGTGCCGTTTGATATAATTAGACATTTACTATTTAGTTGTGTTCTATTCTGAGTATTTTGATGAATTTTTAAATGAGTAAAAGAAGAACAGCTTTATAAATTGTGTGCAATGGATCTTATCGCTACTAGCGCACATACATTTTATACGCATGGTGAAGGGGGGAGGGGGAGGGGTCATAACAATCCCACCATGTGTAGGAACTATAGTATTAGAATTTTCACTATCAACAAAAAGCCCTCCGCGGCTACTTCAATGCCTTTTCATTAGAAAAAGCTAACCTTTTGATATTATTATTATTCGTAGTAAATTAATTGGTACGCGTTATTTTCAAATGGTTATTCTTTTTTGTATGAGAAAATTGTCTAAAATATAAAACAATAAATGCCTTTTGGAGGAATGGGGCTGAAAAGTATTCATTAATGTAAAAATGCGGTAATGCAGGCACTTATATTTATGTACCATTTTTCTTTCTAGCAAATAATCGAGCAAACTCTAGCGAATGTGAATGAAAAATATAGCCATCAATACATTGTTAATAAAAAACACTAAGAAAATGAAATATTTACTTTTGCATAGGGATAATGAAGAAACCATCGTTACTAACTTGCTTCCCATGGAATAATAATAACTGCTGCAATTACGTTGGAGTATTTATCAATTAGGAAACAATTACTTATTAACATTAAATGCAGTATCAATATACATTAACGCATATCTAAAGTGGAGAGTATGTTGTGTTTACCAAGTTAAAACAGAAGTGACTTTTAAAATGAACTTTATTTCAGAGATTAGAAAAACAAATAAATAAATTTAAAAAATGATAGTGTATTGCAAAGAAAATATCTTATCTGTATGACGTTAACACTTCTATACAATCTAGTTGCTTCGAAAAATCTTTGGACTTGATTTTAATAGTAGTGAAAAAAAAAAGTTTTGCCATTAATATGACATTTGTTCGTTTGTTCGTTTTCTTATTTATTGATTTTTTTTGTCTGAATTTTAGTCTGACAAAGTATTTTTTCTGAATCATTTCCGTGGTCGATACACCAGAAGTAACACCAATTATTTGGACACGCACCTATATTCCGATAATGATATCATTTTACGCAAGTTCTTCATCACTGCAGCAAATACTGTGCAGTTTTTTGTGTACCCATACTTTACTGAGCATTTCTGGGATTCTAGTTACTTAGAGCTATAAAGAATAAAGGCTGAATTACATGATTCATTTTACAATAGCTAACGGTAGAAAATCACTTGGAAATAAATAAATAAACCAGATGGAGAAAATATTGGGAAAAGGCGCGTTAAAACTGAGGTCAAAACTTACAAGATGATAATTAAAACGGATGAGAGGTCCAACGTATTTTTATTACTGCAGCATTGTTCTTACTATCAGCTAAGGATTTTTTGACATTGTGTCTGATGTGCTGCTAAAAGTTGGGACACTATAAACGAATTTGGTTCTCGTGATTATATGCACAACAATGTACCGGTTTGTAGAAATTATCTTTCTTAGTACCCCTCTTCCCCCTTCCTCGAAAAATAACTTTTTGATTAATCTGAAATTTAATCGAGATTTACCTTTAAGAAATAACTTTTCACAAAAAAAGAGAAATCTGAGAAAAATTCGTTCACCATACTTTGTCTCTCAATTTTGTCACAGGTGCGATGAAATCTTCAAAAAAAAGCTATACATAAGGGATATATAAAATTTCCCAACACGATCCAACGACAATCTTCCCAACTAGTCACACGTCTATTTTATGACAGAAACGTGCGGCCCTATTATGTATTCTCCAGGCACACATAAAACATATCTGTGTCATAACACGGCCACCGCACAACCCTGAATCTAAAAACGGCAACGAAAATAAAAGCCGCCATTACAACTGTTCCTTTCCTGAGAACCCCCTTTCTGTCCTCTCCAGGTTTTTAACTCGAAAACAGTTTGTCAGGGGCGGCCATAACCATAACTCTCACCACTGAGCCTATATCCCTCATCGTGTGGAGACCTACCAACCCCCTATTCTTCCAAAGTGATATCCCGTTCGAGAGGCTATAAAAATGATTTAGGCCGATACGGCTTGGGTTCGAATTCGACAGGTCTTCCGCAGCTCGCATCAGTTTACCAGACCTTAAATCACGTCGGGCGCGTTATTACTAAATTACCCCTCCCCACTTTTAGCACATGTGGTCATGATAGTAGTGGAACCATTACAGGCTGTTATGAGGATTTGAACAGATATTACTTGTTTGTGCATCGGGGTGGACCTGGGATTCATGACCAATGTGATGACCTATGGTTGTGGGAATTAATGGCTATTTAACCCTTTATGGGGATTTGAGGCTTGTTTGTCTGAAGCAGGAACTGTGAAACAGCTAAATAGGAGCTGAGTGTAATGAAATCATGTACGTTGCGCTGCAAAGTCGAGTATAAATAATGAGAATAATCCTACAAATGTAAGTTTTTAAATTTCCTCGACAGAATTACAATAATTTAGGCTTAGAATTTTACAAATTGCTAGAATTTGCATTGTAGAGGCTGTAACGAGTTTTTTTTTTTTTTTTTTTTTAAATCTTTTTTTATATTTAATCATATCATGCTGTTTAATATTGAGTAGAGAGGAGGAGATAACAATTGATGATTAAAAATAGTTCTGTTTTATAGAAAAATATTACTGAGATAGTCACGTTGACAGTCCAAACACATGAGGATGTTAAGTTTAAAGTCCTTTGCTCAAAACAATGATTTCAATGTTACTAACTTTCAGTGCGGAATTACCACATATCTTAGACCTCAGTTATTCAAGCTAGAATAAATAAATCTAAGTTTACTTTAGTTCGATCATTTTTTAAACTAACTTCAAACTCGCCTCCATTAACAATTAATTGCTTCACCTATATGCACGAGTTTGACATTTTTACATACAGTCGACGCTCGATATAACAACCGTCTCCGTCCTACAGAAAACGGTCTTTATAACGAGTGGTCGCTATAAGAGGTAGAACATAGCGTATATTGGGATACAGTTGGGGATTTTCTCACCGTTCGTTATATTAGGATGGTCTTTATAACGTGTGGTCGTTATAACGAGCGTCGACTATATATTTCACTTTATTCCCAGAATTTTGAATTGTGTCATATGCGAATGCAAGGAACCATTATGTTTCAGAAAATGAAGAACCAATCTTCTAAAAAAAATATTGCAACAATAATAACTGCTGCAATTACGTTTTAGTGATTATCAATTATAGATTTTGCAGTTGCGCAAACCAATGATAATGTTCGATTTTTCCATCCCTTGTAGAATTTTGCGTCACAAACTAACAAGCACCAATTTGCATTAAAGTATTTATAAGTACTAAATTGGTTGTTTTATATAGCTTAGTTAAGGTGGTTAAAAAAAAAAGAAAAAAATATTTTCCCTCATGCATACCGATTACACGCAAGCTGACATACATTTCCTAAATAATTTCAAATGAGATCAGATAAAAGCGAATTTGACACACAAAAAAATAAATCTGTTGAAAATCGAATTTTTTTCTTTTATGTAATATAGAAGAAAATAAAAATGAGTTACTAACTATTTTAGAACGTGTTCTAAAAGTTTCTTCGGTCATTAGAAATTAATTTGCATTTTAAATGTTTCTCAAATGAGCGTGACAAGATTATTATTTAATGAAGTTAAGCCTCTCAGTAGCTAAACAAGTCAACTAACGACAGAGAAAATGAAAATATATTAACAGCTCAGCAAAATGGATTATTATCAGACTAATAGTAAGCTTTTAATCCAAATGAAATAACAGTTTAAGCAAACCGTTTGGACCGGTAAGTTTGAATATTTATTAAAGAGCGGACACATAATTCCCTATGTTCGTAATCAATAACTAACCATGTTTGTAAAGACTTCACTTCTTAGTGTGATCAAAACCACTACTTATACATGCTCCTTACAATAAATGTTCGAAGAGATATGTTTGAACATATTTAATGTGGATGTTTTATCAATAACCAATACGACTGAACCCATTGATAAGGTTTTTAACAATTATCAATAAATTTTCAATTGAGTTCTCTGATTTTGTCTTTGCCAAAAAAACAATAATATTGAATTGGTAAATTTAGAAGAATTAAAAACATTAGTTATCATTGTATTTCCTTTTAAGACTATTTTGACGGCATTCTCTTGTGGTGTTACGATCTGCACTCAACTGAAACAAGATGTGTGAAGGAGGAGTTAATAGCATATAATGTTTAATTCAAAACACTATTGCATAGAAACATTATAAACTAATTTGAAATTTGATTCAGCTCATTCTTTGGAACTAGGTTTGAAATAAAAACGTTTTGCCAAATTATTACCGTTGTCTGTATATTATTTACTATATTTTACATTGAAGACTAACCAAAAACAAAGCATATATTAGGTTAACCTATCCTATTAAAATTGTGCGCTTCGGTCTCTATGTGTATTTGTTGCAGCGTGTCTTGCAGAACGGCGTAGAGGGAGTAGTTAGTGGAACTGCTAAAAATATTTGAAATTTTAAAATTTTCATACTAACCAAACTACCTTTTCGGATCCTTTGAGTCTTGTTTGTAGAGATGTTAATCGCACTCTAATGGAGAGGTTTGAGGTATTTTATCCTTAATGTAGTGAGACTTTTAGGATCTGTTTGCAATGATGCTGCTCTTATTCTAATGGAGTTTTGGAAACTTTTGATGTTATTTTGAATTGCTCTGAATGTAATGAAGATTTTTCGGCGGCAATTGTGCTGCCTTTATTCCCCTTTATTTAGTTTTGACGCTTTAGAGAAAAACTTTACCTTAAGTGATATCACGTTTCTTCCCAGTGATGTAATATTGGAAATAGCTTCTGTAACGCCGGTTGCCAAACTGCAATTATCATTTAGATTTGTGGTTTTAAAGGCAAGAAAGGTCATTTTCTTACCCTCTGAGTGTGAATGGTAGAAATTGTAATGAATAATATGGCGTTATAAATTTTTAGTAATTTAATGATCCATATATCACTCTTGTTGGTTTATATGGTATTATATCCATTGAAGGGATTCGACCTGTTGTTTAAAAAATAGTGCAAATTTAATTTATCAGTAAATTCAATTCCGTGAATTTAAATCGATTTTCCTCCAACATCTTTGAAAGACTGAACTGTAGTTAATTCAGAGTGAACTATTTTTGAATAAATACCTTTTGCAAAATGTTATTCATCGAGCTCTCAATTACCACATGTACTTTTTTGTGGCATACATTAACCTTAATTCCTTTAAAAAGCATTTAATTACTTAAGTTTTGAAGAAAATCCTTTTTGCACAATATGTATTAATAACCATATGTATTGACTTTGAGTTCTAAGAATGAAATATTTTCACCCAACGGATACGTCTTCACACACCCTACGAGAAAAACTCTTGCAGAGAGAAATGCTCTCGAAAAAGAGGTATCGCGAGTTCCTCAAGACTTCGGGGTGGAAGTATTCAATTTCCTCCCCCTCCCCCCCAAAATCTAATCATCTTTCTCAGGTAATGGAAATGCGATGTTGTCCGGATTGTAACAGAGCCGCAGTCACCGGGGCGTAACGGGGCTGTGCGACTGTCGACCTCCCCCCTCCCCCTCCCTTTCACCACACAGTACACTTAACGCTTCAAATCAGTTGTCGAGTTTGAAACAGCGATCTTTCAGACCCTTAATGGCAAAGGGAGCTAGCTCAGTCAATCTTTCGGGCCCTGATCAAAGTTTGATCTTTCTTTCCTGCTTGGGATGTGTATATATATATACTGGTTACTGTATACATATCCGGTGTTCAATAGATTGAAAAGGGCCAGGAGGGTAAAGTTTTATATATATCTGTTATTTTTCATTCACTTTCCAAGATGGTTTTGGTTAAAGAAAGTTTAAAAGTGTTTTCTAGGATGTAAGGATGTAATTAATTAGCAAGAGGATGTTGTAGGGAAAAAGAAATCGATAAACTTCTTAATGTTATTGGTAGTGAAGTTAGTGGAGCGTTGACATGGTTTTCGGAAGTAGTTTCTTTTGTGAAGTTAAAATTTTTGAATTAGATGCATTTCTTTTCGGGTTTGAAAGTTTTAGATTACAAGAAAATCTATAAATTCACGTAAGAAAAAATGTACAATATTTTAAACTTAAAATATTTTATAACTGGTAAAATGTTTAATAGTTCAAATAGTCCAAGTAATGATAATATTAAAAATATTCTACAGAAGGTTAAACGAAATACAGCATTTTTTTGTTTGCTAAACACTCTAAAGCGCAACACTTTAAAACTAATGTTTTTATTTTGATTTTACATGCATTAGCTAACTGTTATATTTAACTTCCGGGTTTTAATTAC
>JAXGGA010022301.1:0-15212 GCA_038373865.1 Uloborus plumipes | reverse complement strand
TGAAGTTGAAGTTGTTCCAGAATTTTTTTGAGAAAATATTCAAGTTTTACACTAAGAGTTTTCCCAATAGTGTTGGTGGCAGAACAAATAAAACGGAACCCAACAGGTGTCTTATGGAATTTAGGAATGGCATAAAGGTAAGGCAAGGCTACAGAATCAGGTCGTGGCAATTTGAAAAGTTTATAAGCAGCGATGAATTTTTTTGATGATGGAGGATTCATTAAGTGAAGAAATTTTGTAAGTCGTGGAATTTTCTAATTCTGATTTAATAATATTAGCATAAAGTTTTTTTCAACAAATAGAAAAATTAGAGCTAGCTTTATCCACTACAGTAAAAACATAGGCCTTAAAGAATTTAAAAAGGCCTTAAAGAATTTAAAATAGTTTATTTTTAAATTTTTTGGTCTTTCGACCACTCTTGAATCCCCCACGGCTGATGAGCTCTGGATTCAACCTTTCTCCTTTCACTTCTCCTAATGTGCCATTTTCTATTTCATTATTATTATTATTTTTTATTTGTTTTATTATATACTTGGCTTTGTAGTTTAGCTGCTTTGCGCATCTATGGGCTTTTGGTGTGGTCTCTTCGTTTTTCCTCTTACAATTCTATTATTTTATATATATATATATATATATATATATATATATATATAAAATAATAGAATTGTAAGAGGAAAAACGAAGAGACCACACCAAAAGCCCATAGATGCGCAAAGCAGCTAAACTACAAAGCCAAGTATATAATAAAACAAATAAAAAATAATAATAATAATGAAATAGAAAATGGCACATTAGGAGAAGTGAAAGGAGAAAGGTTGAATCCAGAGCTCATCAGCCGTGGGGGATTCAAGAGTGGTCGAAAGACCAAAAAATTTTAAAAATAAACTAAAGAGAGGATGTTTTAGTTCAAAATATGCAGTCTACAGATATTCATTGGGCAAAAAAGCACCAATGTGAGCCTGCAAACCGCACATTAGAACAAAACCTAAAACAAAGTTTAGGTTTTTGTTCTAATGTGCGGTTTGCAGGCTCACATTGGTGCTTTTTTGCCCAATGAATATCTGTAGACTGCATATTTTGAACTAAAACATCCTCTCTTTAGTTTATTTTTAAAATTTTTTGGTCTTTCGACCACTCTTGAATCCCCCACGGCTGATGAGCTCTGGATTCAACCTTTCTCCTTTCACTTCTCCTAATGTGCCATTTTCTATTTCATTATTAGTATTTTTTATTTGTTTTATTATATATATATATATATATATATATATATATATATATATATATATATATATATATATATATATATATATATGTATATATACCAGTAATATAACTACCTGTTTTAGCAAACTTGTAATTTGATTCAATATCCATTTAAAACACTAATTTTCCGAGTTGTTTTAGTGTTTGAATTGTACGTTTCAAATTGTTTTGATTAGAAAAAAAATTCTTAGTTCTTCACAGGTTTTGAAATGAAAGTTTTTGTTTTACATAATATATTCTCCGTTTCCTTTACGTAACTTAATTATTTTGATGGCTGTTAGTAAACCTTTTGTAAAGAAAATGTTGTGTATGCTATTTGTAAAACACTCAATTTTAATAGTTTTTTCATTTGTATAGGAAGATAATATTGATATCCTTCCAGCATCTGAACAGCAACCACAACAGAATCAGAAACGTATCACAACTCCTTATATGACCAAATATGAAAGAGCGAGAGTCCTCGGCACTAGAGCTTTACAAATAGCGTAAGTTGTTTATCGTTGTTATAACTTTGATTTAAAATTGATTTATTTTTAAATATTTGCAAACTGTGGTGAAAATCATATTCTGTTGGCACAGCCTGAACAAATACCATCAGAAGTCACTCAAAAATCACAAAATCTTTGTTTTAGCATCACTTTCCCTACACTACTTTTTGAAAATGTCCATAATAAAGTATTGCTTGCTCAAAGTATTTTGGAAAAACTTTTCTAGTGCCTTTTTTGGAACTATATGAAGAACGTTATCATTCCCATTTAGATTTTCAAAGTGCCCATTATTCTCTCATCAAGGGGCCGCATTTTGACTGTTGTGTTTTTCGAAAGTCTTATGGAACCCTCTCATATTTGCTTCTAGCATTATTGCTGCTGATAGCTTCAGCCTCTTTCTGTTAATATGTTTAAATAACCTTTACTTTCATTTTTATAGAGGGCACAGCAGCCCAGCCTATATTTAAAGGATAAAGACGTATTTAAAGTTGTTGTTTTGAGCAAAAGCCATATGTGTGCTTTCGATTATTTTAGTTAAGTCGAACACTGGTTTAATGTATGAAGGAAAGGCAGAATGTGAGCAAAACGGGTTCACATGCCAAAGACAGTCAAGTGAACTAATACTTGGTTCACTTGACTGTCTTTGAACCCGGTTTCGTCTTTTTATTTTTATGCTCTGATGATGGGGCTTACTTTTTTTTAGCCCCGAAACAGCTGTTTGCTGGGTTTTACAAGGAGACCTTACGGTCTCGGAAATTCAGATCAGGATGAGATTTGGCAGATTAGTAGTACCCCTTAAGGGTACTCTCAGGGTAAAATAATAAAGCGCACTAGCCATAAAATTCCGAGAAAATCGTCTTTCAAGTTTTGCACACAGTCATATACTATTTAAGTCTAGCTGTATGTATCGCCTGGGTGGCTTAGTCGGTAGAGCGTTCGACTTCTAATCTTTAGTCCCGGGTTCAATTCCACTGCTCCTTTTTTTTTTTTTCTTTCTTTCTTTTTTTGTGAATTTGGTGGCTTATTCGGCAGAGTGCTGGGCTTCCAAGCCGGGGACCAGGGTTGGATACCGTTAGAAGATTTTTTTTAAAAATAAATTTATAAAGTGATTGTTACAGCAAAATTGAAATTTAATTGGAGGTAATACTAGAAAAAAATATGTGATGTATTTGAAATTATAGTACATTAAAACTCTATTCACTATTCACACAAATGAGTGATAACACATTTTCAGATATTATAAACTATGACAAAGTAAATAATTTTTGCAATACACATAATCAGTTTCTGTATTTTTTTATTTTATTTTATTTATTTTTTTCTAAATTTATAAAGTGACTTTTACAGCTATTTGAAATTTTAATTGAAGATAATGTGAATTTTTTAAATACTTAAAAACATAGAGAGAAAATTGAGATTAATTGTAATTGATACAAAAAAAAAAATTATTTTCAGCAAGGAGGCTCTCGAAATAAACTACCGCATCTTTTAATTTCTGCTTCAACATAAAATAAAAAAATACAGAAACTGGTTATGTGCATTGCAAAAATTATTTACTTTGTCATAATTTATAATATTTGAAAATGTGTTATCACTCATTTGTGTGAATAGTGAATAGAGTTTTAATGTTCTATAATTTCAAACACATCACATATTTTTTCTAGTACTACCTCCAATTAAATTTCAATTTTGCTGTAACAATCACTTTATAAATTTATTTTTAAAAAAATCTTCTGAGGGTCCCCGACTTGGAAGCCCAGCACTCTGCCGAATAAGCCACCAAATTCACAAAACAAGAAAGAAAAAAAAAGGAGTATTGGAATCGAACCCGGGACTAAAGATTAGAAGTCAAACGCTCTACCGACTAAGCCACCCAAGCAATACAATCAGCTAGACTTAAATAGTATATCACTGTGTGCAAAACTTGAAAGGCGATTTTCTCGGAATTTTATGGCTAGTGCGCTTTATTATTTTACCCTGAGAGTACCCTTAAGGGGTACTACTAATCTGCCAAATCTCATCCCGATCTGAATTTCCGAGACCGTAAGGTCTCCTTGTTAAACTCTTTTTAATGTATATATTTGTACTTCTTAAACTGTTGTCTGTTTTTACTCATTTTATAGTACAAAGTTTTTAACTGCTGTTTTACAATTAACATGTTGGTTTATTTTTGATATTAAAGAAATCAATTTGTATTTTTATTCTAGCATGCATGCTCCTGTCATGGTAGAACTTGAGGGAGAGACAGATCCTTTGCAACTTGCAATGAAAGAGTTGAAGTAAGTGTGATTGAGTAGATTAATTAGATTTTCTTGCAATTTTGAAATTTTCTCTTAAACAATTTTAAAATTTGGACCATAGAGTTGTTACAAGAAGTTTGTTTCATTCTCTGAGTATATTCCTCCCCCCCCCCTGCCCCAGTATTTAAAAACTAATTACATAGGTCTCAACTATTCCAAATATGAACAGATTTTATCTAACCGAATTGGTTAGAGCCCTAATGAGTCCTTTTGTGTATCACTCATATTACTGTATGGTATTTGAAACTTTTTGTTTACTTTAAAGTTTATAGGTATTTTTAACACAAAAAATAAATCTATTATGATCTTATTTCTGAATATTTTGAGCTTTAAAAAGGGGATACAATTGTTAATTTTTCCTGACAGCTGTTTGTTAGTATACTGAATAATTGATTAATCCGTGGAACAATTTTCCTGTTATGACTGCTCCTTTGGCGTAGCAGGGTTTGTACGCTCTTTATCAACTCCTGCTTTCTAACAAGAGAAAAAAAGGGCCCTTAAATTTCCTGAATTTTTCTATTATTTCCTTCAAACTCCTTATTTTTTATTCTGTTAATACATGTCCTTAAATATTTTTTCCCCCACTAATCTCAGGGGGAATTGTGTTCGCATGTTATTCTGGAATTCCTGGGATTTTTTTGGGTGTTAATACCGGAAATCCAGTATTTTTTGCCATGCTTTTATTTTCCCACATTCAATTTTTTTTCCCTACTCCAAATTTTTGACGATTATATCAATAATCATTAATAATATTCATCATGTAGACTTGTTAAAATGACATTCTAAAATTGTTTGCAATAATACATTCTTTTATATGCAGTTTTTATACTTTTGATGCCTTCATTTTAAGCGATGCAATCTTTTTGCATCCGGTTTGAGAATCAAATTCTTCTGATTTTTGATGTGAACTTTGATTTTTTATGGGGCAAATAAGTAAAATGTCTCTATTTCTATTGAAATCGAAAAATAAAATTTTCAAGAAAAGTTCTGTGTACTTGGTGAGAGTCAAAAACTTAAAATTTAAATCTGATTCAATTTAAATTTGTGCTTAAATTACGTTGATTGCTGCTTATTATTATGTTGTAAATTTAAAATAGTTTCATGTTAGTACTAATTTAAAAATAATTTTTAAGGTTTTTTTCTGTTTTATATGTTCATAGTAAAACTTGCAATATCTTTGCATCAGCCGTTGGAATAAGATTTTTTGCATTTATGATGTTTACTATAGTCAAGAGGCAAGCAACTAAAATTTCATTTTATTAATACACTTTTATTAGTTTCACATGTGGGTTTGTATGTATGTAACTCAGAATTAAAGATAAAATTCACGTTCTTTACAAATATAAAAGTAATATATTTGATACAATTATTAATACTAAAGGCTAAACTATATTACATGCTGATGTATTTTACTGTTTCAGTTGTTTGTATGTAAGTAACTCTGAATAAAAGATAAAATTCACGTTCTTTGCAAATATACAAGTAAAGTATTCTATACTATTATTGATACTAAAGGCTAAATTATTTTAAATGTTGCATTATAAGTGCATGTAAACTTAACGAATATTCAATTGTTTTAAAAATCAGAGTATCATGTGAAACATTTTGATTAACTTTAAAAGCGATTTTTTTTATTTTTTTTAATCTATATTTTAAAATTATATTTTGTTTAAATCATTGAGTTGAAAAGTTTTAAACTCAATTCTGTACTCTTTAAGAGTGCCAATTGTCAAAAAGTTTCAAAGAGTTGAAAGTTATTCTGGCCTCCACTATTTTCAGTCAGCTTATTATTTTTAATTTAATACATTTTCTTTTTTTTTTAAGTTATAAAATTATTAATAAGTGTTTATTTTAAAGAAAATACCAAGTTTTAATCAGTTTTTTAATATTATTTTTTCTTTTTTTAATTTATTTTCAAAATGAAATTTTTTTTCAATGCCCCACCCCCCTTTCTACTTTTGAATTTTTTTTCAAGTCTGTTGACATTCAAGAAAGAGTAAATGCATATTTGACTTTCAATTTAGTAGGTTATTCATTGTATTGTCTGGAGGCAAAAATAAATCATACAAGAGTGGTAAAAAATTTTTTTTTTAAACTATGTTGTTGAAAAATACGCTTTTTGAATGGAACAAGGTCTAGTACTGTAACAGTACTTGTAAACAAGGTCTAGTACTTTAGTTAATGTCTTGTTTTGTACTTTTGTTAATGTAAAGTTTTGTAAACATTGCAGATCTATGTTAATTGATGAAAGGTTGACTTTGGAAGTTTGTTTACTTGATCTTGTGTAAAAAAAAATAGCTTACAATTTACAATACAATGTATTACCAAAGTACACGTTACCAGCAAGATTACTATTTTAAATGCGAGATGAATTGTTTTTTAATTGGAGAGGAAGAAGTGTAAATTGGTATATTTGCAAGTCTCAATATGGCCAAAGAATCTTTAAACAAATTTTTAGTATGTATTATGTAATTGTTTATTGCATTTTAAGAAATAATAAGATGTTTTATCCGTGAAAATTAAGAACTTCTGCTTGCAACTTTTTTATCTCCTTAATCCATATTGATAGTTATCCAATAAAAATTCATTTCTTAACTGCATTTTAGAAAATGTGTGATTCAATCTCTAACCGACTTTTAAATACTTATTTATTTTCTCTCTTTTTCCTGTATTTTTGTCATGAACTTTTTGAAAAACTGCTGATAATTGAGAGATTACTGTTCGTAGCTCTCTCATCATGTAAGCTGCTGCCTATCTTTTCATCTCTTGGTATTCACCATACTAGTTACTGGACGAAATGTACCAGACATTAATAAATAAATGATTGCAATATTTTATGTATGTTGCAGCTGGATTTTAGCACTAAAAAGTTAAGAGAAAAAGTGCATTTGGTGAAAAGATGAATGTTGCTAGAAAGTGCTGTAATTTTCATTAATCTTTTGCTAGCTTAGTTTCAAAATATTATGCTGTACTTGATATATATGTGCAAAAAGCTATTTTTCTAACAGAATGTCTATTTTTTAGAGTCAGAAAAATTCCCATTATTATAAGAAGGTACTTACCAGATGGCAGTTATGAAGACTGGGGAGTTGATGAGCTTATAATCACAGAGTGAATATAATTATCAAGTCATTCTTTGACAATATTTTTATCTTCATATGTAAAATATTCTTGAAACCACTTAATTGTAAAATAAAACTTCCAATTTTGTTTTCTAGTAGTGTTGCAAAGTGACTCAAAATACATTTTTTTAATAAGTAAGCTGCGATTAAGCAAAGTTGGAAAAATTGACTCAGTAACAGCACTCATATTTGATAATTGAATCGGCAGTTTGAAGAAGGGAACGAAGACCAAAATTTCAAAATTGGGTTTTTTCGCGGTTGTATATTTCCTACTGTGGATACAAATGTTTGTGCGAATAAAAGAACAAAAACCAGGTTGGTTTTTGTTCTTTTATTCTCATTAACATGTGTATCCACAGTAGGAGATATACAATCACAAAAAAACCCAATTTTGAAATTTTGGTCTTCGTTCCTTTCTTCAAACTGCCGATTCAATTAAATGGAGCTACTAACTTTTACTTTTGAAGGAAGATTTTTTGGTTTTGAATCACTATTTACCACTTGAAAAGTACATTTGAAAGAAAAAATGTCTTTTAAAGTACTGACTAAACACTAAACAGGTAGTTTCTATGTAAATTTAGCTAAACACAGCAACCATATAAGTGATAAGAAATAAGTACCAAAATTAAAATGTACAAAATGTTATGCTTATAACAGAAAAGTATGTAACATAGAAACCGAATTACATGAAATGTACAGATTGTGGGCCTTAACTTTTTTTTCTAAAGGAGAAAGAGGGGTAAAATGAAATTAAAATCTTTTCAATTTGAAGCACCACTTTTTTAGCAATATTTTATTTATTTTTCAACATATGGTTGGTTCTAGTCTAAAAATAAATAGCTCTAAAAATGAGAGTAAGGGACTTGAGAGCTAGATTACCCCTTTTCTACTACAAAAAACCAGAATCATTGATATCAATTTATCTTAGAGAAGTTATGAACAAGCAAAAAGAAACAACATACATATGATGTGAACAGATAACCATCTGTGTTTTAAAGTTGGTTTAAAATGATAAAAATTGCAGTTAAAAAATTAAACTTTATTAACACTTACATAAGTGTTATGAAGTAGCTAATGACTGACAAATTCTAACAATATCAGTTTACGATAACTTTAAAGCATTTGTAAAGTAATTGGTAAATAATATTTTCTAACAATACAAATACGATACAAATCATAACTAAAAACATGGAGGAAATTAGATGGACTGAAGCTTCGGCATGCTGTTGGTCCTATAATAATGTATGTTGTACATTTTCATTTTACAATTAAAATTACTTAATAATGAAAATACAACAAAACATAGAAGAATATTGTATTTACTTAAACTGATTGTGTATTGAACTGTTAGAACCAGAAACTTCAATAACTAACTGAATATTCTATTGAACCTGAAAGTTCTTATTATGTAAATGAGTTAAATTAGATTAGTTGAAAATTACATGACCAACTTAAGTTACTTTAAATTAAAATGAAGCTATTAAAATGTGGATTTCTTTAAACATTTCTAGAGTTGACACTTACAAAAAAAAAAAAAAAATTGTATCATCTACCAGGCTAGGAATCTTTTTTAAAGTCATAGTTTTTTTTAACAGAGTCATAGTTTATTTAATAGAGTTATAGGTGTAAAATTTCAGAATTTGTTAAATTCATTACTGTGTTGCTGAAAGTTGGCCCATTTTGTAGGTATTCATCAAAATTTAGTCCAGGATTTTAAAACACCCTGGGATAGAGCATTTTTTAACATAGGGACTAGGCGACACTAATGTCGCCAAGTGAAGAAAATTTCTCGCCTAGAAAATGCAAAACAGAGTCACTGGGCGACATTATAAAATCCAACATTTGGTCACTCCTAGTTTTCGTAAATGGAATTCTTTCTCTTTTTTCCCCTTCCTAAAAGCCTCCACCGCTTCTCCTACAGCCTCCAACAAAACCTGTTCCTTTTTTCTGCCCATTGATGTTGGTAAACAGAAAGAGGTGAGGTGACTCCTTCCCATTAAAAATGCGCTTCGGATTCTTTTAGCGTGCAATATAATCTCTAGGAATGAAAGCCGCTAAGTTGATCGTGGCCCAAAGCGGTGTTACATGTTTTTTAATTGAATATAATTTTACAAATATTGGGTAAAATTTTCAAATTTTTTTTGTTGAAATATTATTTAAAATATAAAATATATATATATATATATTTTTTTTTTTAAATTTTACATCTATTTTGGGTTTTTCTGCCCCCCCCCTCCGACACATTTAATGACAGAAAACCGCCCCCTGTCGCCCAGTGAAAAATCCTTAAAAAGTGCTCTGCTCTGGGAATTGACAAAAATTAAATTGAAGCTTTTTTTTTTTTAACATGCAAAATAGGAGATGGATGTCCACTCCTAGCACATCCACTTTTGATAGATATTTAGTTCAAATTTCATTTGTTACTCAAAAGAAAAGCTTACTCTTAATTCAATTCCTTTTGAAATTAATAGTTCCGAAATGTATTAATGATTTTATTTAAAATATAAATACCAAATGATAAGTGAGGAAGAATTCATGTAGATGAGTAACAAATAAAACTTGAACTTCAAAATTTTTAAATTAAAAATATTCAGATATCTATTATAATGTTGAGATATGCTATTGCAGTTAATTTCTAGTAATTTAATATTTGATCATATTAGTTGATTTTCTTATAAACATCAGCTTAACTGTAGAACATACTTTTTATGTTCCAAATAATTCTTCTTACTACTTATTTCAATAAAAAAATAGAAATGTCTTCATTCTGGTACTACCAGAACAAAACAATAAATACTTTAATTAGTGAAATTGATTTTAAAATGAAACATTAAGCTAAAACTGTTATGTAACACTAAGAATATTGAAACCTATGGAGTATCGTATCATTTTGTATGCAATTATTATACATCACATGCTTAAACTTGAATAATGCAACAGCCAAAGCTTCAGCCATTAGCTGGCAAAAGCTTCAGTATTGGGTGCTTTGGCCAAACACCGCTTCATGCCATTTCTAGAAAAAAAATCAGTCCTTGAAACAGTCTTATAGAAATCCCAAACATGTGTTTGGTTCAAGAATCTTTTTAAATAACAAATAAAATTAAAACATAAAAAAGACAAATTTCCTAATCTATCAAAAACATTTCATCAAAAGAAATATAGTCAGTTTGAATAAATACTGGAGTAAAAAAACTGAGGAAAGCTAGATTAAGCATGAGGTGAAAAAGGACTTTCAGTAGAAAATAGGAATAAAGCACTACACAAAAATGTGTAATGTTTTATGTTGAGAACTAATCACTTGACAAGTGCTAATCAACAAGTCATCTCATCTTTTGAATGAGTTCTTAAATGTTCTTCCAAACTCCTCTTCTGAGTATAAGATTTAGTACACTGATTACAACAATATCGCTTATCAGCAACATGAACTCTCATATGTGCAGTTAAATTGCCTCTTTGAGCAAAAGCCTTTTCACAAAAGTCACATGAATAAGGCTTTTCTCCAGTATGAGTCCTTACATGAGACTTATAATTTTCCTTTTGAGAAAATGATGAACCACAATAATCACAAGTGAATGGGCGTTCCTTTGTATGGACTCGTAGATGTGTTATCAGATTTGTCTTTTGTGTGAATGCCTTTTCACAGTATTGACAAGCAAAAGCCTTTTCTCCAGAGTGAATTATTACATGCTTTTTCAATATTCCCATTTCGCCAAATGCTTTCCCGCAAATACCGCAAGGATAAGGTTTTTTTACTTTTGCATTGGCATCAATCCTGTCTGGCTCATGAATTTTCATGTGCCTTTTTAAACTCTCATTCGTAGCATATGTTTTCATGCAGTGCTTACAAGAATACACTTGATCCTTAGTATGACACTGCATATGTTTCTTAAGGCTTTCGATGACAGGAAATGCTTTCCCACATTGTTCGCAAGCAAAGGGCCTTCCTCCTGTATGAGTACTCATGTGCCGTTTAAGGCTCCTCTTCATCAGATATGCCCTGTCACACTGATTACAGGCATAAGGCTTTTCTCCGGTGTGAATTTTCATGTGAATGCCCAAATTTCCGCTCACTGCAAAACTCTTCTGACAGTACTCGCATGTATAAGGTTTCTCTCCAGTATGAGTTCTCAAATGCGTGGTCAAACTTTTCTCATAAACAAAGGAATGCCCACAAACTTCACAAGAATACTGCTTCACTCCGGAATGCGATATCTGATGAGCTTTAAGATCACTTTGGTAACAGTACACTTTGTCACATAAATCACAAGCAAAAGGTGCTTCTTTTGTATGAATAATCATAATATGCTTCCGCAAAGTGCTTTGACGAGAAAATGTCTTTTTACAGTATCCACACATTTTGGATGTATCACTGTTATTTGTTTCAGGTTTGTTCATGTCTGAATTTAAAAGCTAAGTTTTCTCAAAAACTTTTTATGAAATGCAAGATAAATGTTGAGCTTTTAAAATTGTTGCTTTTCAAAAAGAAAATCAGCGTGCAAATTCTAATATTCTTTTGGGGACGCTTTTATTAGTAAATTTAGCTTCATCATATATTACCTTTTTAAAGAATGAGCAGCTATTAAAATGTTATTCTATGAGTTTAGTTCACTAAATTGACTTTTATAACAGCAGTTTGGTTATTCTTTACATTTGTAACAAATTTTTCAGAGCTAAGTATGTAAACTTACTAATATATGAAAATGAAATATAAAAACTTATTGTCTCACTTTATACTCAATAACTTGTTTCACATTCTGTGCTAGAAAAATAATCCTGTGAAAGAAAAGAAACCATTAATGATGGAAGACTTCAAATACCAAATTTAACATTGAAAGTTGGAATTTAATTCAATTCTATAGACATTTTTAAAGTACGCTCTTAAAAATATTTTAGTAAAATTATTATTCTGAGCTTTTTTTGAATTAAAATTTTCAAATTTTATTAGTTATTTATATAATTTTCTACTTTATGCAAATGTTACTGTGAAACAAAAACTCATTGATTCAAAAATCATAAGATTTTAAAGTATGCTTTTCAACAGGGGTGATTGTGTTCCGGTATTTTACCAAATTTCCGGTATTTTTATGATCGATTCTGGTATTTTAATGTTCGAAAATTCCGGAAATAAAATACTTTTTATTATGCTTTTATCTTCCCAACTCCAGATTTTTTTTTCTTTTTCGAATTTTCGATGATTATACTGATAATTATTAATAATATTCATCAAATAGAAATGTTAAGATGAAAATTTTAATTGTTTTTTTTACCTTATAAAATTATTTTATTTGCATCCGATATGAGAATCAAATTTTTCTCACTTTTGAACTTCTGATGCTTATTATCCTTAGTCTTGAGACAAATAAATGAAATGCAACAAATGCAACTTTCATTACTTTATAAATGATTTTGCGCAACAAACAGTAATTCTGTTAGACTGTTGCTTTCTCCTTAAAATATTTTTTTGAAGATAATTGCTCATCACCAGCTCTAAAGTAACTTTATTACTCATTTACAATTTAATTAAATGCATGTACAATATTTTGACTAAAAACTTTGAATATATGAAATGTGTTAGTTTATGAAAGGAAATTAATTTTTATGCATGCATAATTATAAAGTTAGGTGTGCTTAAATAATAGGAACCTTGGTTTTAAACCCCCCCCCCCCCCCCCCACTTTTTCTTTAAAACTTTCAGGTATTTTTTTAGGAACTCACAATCACCCCTGATTTCAAACAGGCTAACACCTCAATAAATTTATTAATCAACTTTCTCTGCTTTGTGACACTTTTAAAAATAAACAATATGAATACAGTTTGTGGTTATGATAAAAGAAATGTTTTTTAAGAGATTACTTCCTGCATCCAAGGGTGGAAAACCAAAAATGAATTTTTGTTATCAGGTGAACTCAACAAGAGTCGTTGATTGTGTATAACATCACCAGACAATTTGAAGCATATGCAAAACATTTGTTACAAAATGTACATAAATAACTTTTTAAACCCAAAATATTTATGTAGGTGTTCTGTCCCCCCCCCCCCCCCTCTGTATATTTTCATTTTTAAAAAGTGAAACTCTCTTCACCACTATATTAAGGTCTGAAAATTTCCAGTTCAAAAGTCAAAACATCATTCAAAGTTCTCAACTATCAAAGCACACTTAGATTGGATTCAAGGGTGCATATTAGGGGTGGGTCCGCGGGGCCAGGGTGTTTTAAAACTAAGAAAAAATGTATTTAAATCAAAATAATTTGCTTGCTCAATAAATTTCGAGACTTGAGCTCCAAAGCTGTGAGCAGGAAAAGCAGCAAACGTAGAAGGGGTCAGCAGGTTTTAATCTCTTCATTAGTGGTGAAATGAAAAAAAAAAAAAAAAAGTGCCGGATTTAAGAGTAAATTTAAAGCCTTGTGTTCCAGGTGGGAATTTCATAAGGTAACAAATTCAAATGTGGCTCAAAGCATGGAATCAAAAGAGGCTCTGAACCCCTTGACAAGACCAAACAATTTCTGAAACCTCACTTAAGATCTTTAATTATGGAAAATTTCCAGGTGAAAGAACTTGATCCCATCTCCTCCAATGAATGCCATCAAAGATAAGAAAAATTGCAAATTTCCAGAGCACAGAGCTCCTTACCCACCACATCTCTAATAATTTGATCAGACATCTCTTTAAGTCCATCACTTATCTAACATTTGCAAAGATAATTTCCAAATGTGTTTTTAGAAAGGAAAGCATCTGAATTTCTCATCCTAACGTCACCAAAGATAAGTTAAAACAGCATTTTTAAGCCTCAAAGCTAAAATTTTTCTGGAAGAGCCTTATAACCCATTTTCTACCTCTAACAGTGCCAAACATAGCCTAAAAATGTACTTAAAAGCCTGCAATTTCGAAAACCTTCCAACAGTGGCGCAACCAGAAAATTTTTCTGCAAGGGGTTTTCAAAATTAAAAATTGCTGCTTTATCAGTAATTTCCGATGTGAAAATATTCAATATAGGAAAGCAAATAGTTGCTGATGATTGCAAGGTTTGCCAGTGTTTTCGAAGTGAGAAAAAAAAAATATTTAGCAATGAAACATACTTTATAAAAAGAATCTTAGGCAAATTAAATTTAGCATATAATTTATTGTTGCAAAACATAATCGATACAATCTTATATATTAATATGCTTATTAATATATATTAATAATATTAACTTATATATAGTTTTTCAAAAATGTAATAATATATTAACATGTTATCAATTAATTACATTGGATATTTAATGCTTGTTTTTTATCCTAAGGTCGTCTTATTTTTGTGCTGCATCAAATGCAAAGATACAGATAACTAAATACAAAAACTAATCATTGTTCAATTTTATGATCATGAAATATGTAGTTCAGAATAATGATTTTCATTCATGACATTTAGCAAACTATGCATGCATTAATACACGTATGAGCACTTGGGGAAATATATCTTTTAAATTATTGGCTGAGAGATGTGACATACTTTTCTAAACTGAAGCGATTTCAAAAATAAGCAACTTAGATAATTACAATTTCTATTTATTTCAACTCTAGACATGTTTTGTAAAATTTTATATAACATTCAATGCTTATGCAGATTGTTTTCTCTTGGTATTTCCACTCGAAGCAAAACTTCCAAATAAAAGAAATAACTTATGATGAAAAGTAAATATTACTTTTTATTACTTATTTTCTCTGTCAAACAGGCTTTTTTTCTAAACTACAAATAAATTCAAAACTTACTACGCATATAAATAGCATAGTGATAGCAAAAAACACAACTCTAATATTATTTAGATATAAAAATTGTAGCTACAAGAGATTTAAAAAATCTTGAAAACCAGGAACATTCAAAATATTAGCAAACAGCTTTTTCTTCTTCATGAGTCTTTAAATGTTCTCTCAAGTTGCGTCTCTGGGTATAAGATTTAGTACAAAGATTGCAAGCGTATGGTTTAACAGGACTATGAACCCTCATATGTGCAGTTAAATTGCCTTTTTGAGCAAAAGCTCTGTCACAATATTCACAGAAA
>JAXGGA010022300.1:0-15212 GCA_038373865.1 Uloborus plumipes | reverse complement strand
AAAAACATTTTTGAAAAAAAGTTTTTAATTTTATTTATATTTTTTTTATTTCAATAATAATAGCTAATTTTTTGTCTTAGATTTGATCATTAGATTTGAACTTTTTATTGCCCTATTATATGTAACAATTTTAAGCCATCAAAACAAAAGTAAAAGATTTAATGAGTTCATTTTACGTCATAGTTGCTTATCATATTCCCTGCTCTTATCTTAATATATTAAAATCTACATTAATTTTCCTACATTTCCTTTTCATTAAATAAATTAAAAAAAAAAACAACCAAAGTTCATGAAATAGATAAACACATTTGTGCTTAAAAAATAAAAGCATATAATGCAACGTTGAAGAGCATAAATGCACACGAACAATGCAGGCATGTGTTTCGGCGTTTTTTCAATGCAAAAAATGTGAGCTTAAGGATGGGCAGACATCCGACAAAAGCCAAAGCTGTATTGTAGGCTTTTATGCTTTTGATATGAGTAAAGTTTTCCAGAAAAAGATAACTAGGGCATCTGAAAATCAGCAAAGAAAGGGTTTGGTATGTGAGTAAGAAACACATTTTCATGCATATATGAAAACAGCAAGTAATAAAAATATAGCTTTAAAAATAATATTTTCCTAACATAGGAAAAACTCGTAACACGTGTCAGTGATCATAAATTATTGGTTTGCATAAATTAGTACAATTAAAGTTTTGCTGGTGAATGTTCAACAGTGCTCTTCAAACTGCAGCTAATTATTTTAAATCGTCATTAACATCTTTCAGCTCCTGAAACATAATTACCTCTTAAGAACCAAAAATAGTCGTTAGCAAGACTAGAGAATGCATCAGTTGAACTCGTTTAAGGAAAAACGCCCTTCGGCGTTCCATATTTAATCCCATAATTATACCCGCGAATGCATTTTAAATTGTTATTAACTAGAAAATAATTGCAGTGCACTGCACTCGTGAAAATATAGCGGCAAAAATTGCGCATATCATTTTATACCTGTTTGCGTCAGGCTTTGTTCGGGATTTATGCGATAAACATTTTTTAAAGGAATAAAAATTGCATTTTCAAAGAAAAATGCACTGTCGTGGATTAAGCCACCATTATATATTAATATTTCTCTACTGTAAAAATTCTATTAAAATATCACATAATGTGTTTTAGATAAACCACAAAAGCTTTCTTTTTTTTTTTGCTTTATTTATTTTCTTACTTTTGATATTTGTAAGATTTCTGTCCTTCGAAACTTAGAAACACTGGCCTGCAGTCGTTCAGTGAGATTCGCTGTAAAAAAATTATTTGCGAACCATCTCGTATAATGCATCACGTTTCCAAGAATAATTAAAATAATTTGGTGATTAGGAAATTTGCCGTCTGACACTGCTGTAAAAAGCTCCAGAAACTTCAAGTTATTATGTTTGGCAAATGTGCGCTATGAGTGACTAATGAGATAGATAAACTTGTAAGATGTGTCTTAAATATATTTCAGTGTTCTTGCTGTTCTCTTGTGCCAACTTAGCTGACAATTTGGGGTGCGCTGCTAGACTTCTCTGATTGTAACGTAATTACAATCAGAGAACAATCAGAATTACAATCAGTACAGTGCAATTCAGTACAATTAACACATGCCATAGGATCCGCTTAGACGGTACCCAGGTAGCACAAATAACCTTTAAACGTTTTATAAACGTTTTTAAGCAGTTGTTAACACAGCTTAAGCGGTTGTTAATAACCTTCAAACGTTTTATAAACGTTTTTAAGCGGTTGTTAACACCGCTTAAGCGTTTGTTAATAACCTTTAAACGTTTTATAAACGTTTTTAAGCGGTTGTTACAACGCGTTTAACCATTTTACAACCTTTAAAAAACGAAGTGTGCTACTTGGGTAGGCAACTATTCGCAGCACAACAAGACATTCACACAAAGAAGGGACAAGGGAAAGAGAGAGAAAGTGATCCATGCCCGAGCCGGAACCTCTATCCGGGTCAGACTTTTCTGACGACTAAGCAAGTTGACCGGCACATTTCAGTGGAGTTCGATAACTTTAAAAAATATATATATTAAGCAAAATAACGAGAAACCTTCCTCCAAACATGAAATTCTACTTTTTGAGAGTCCCACAGTCTATACAAGTCATGAACCTGATTATCTCCTAAACATTGTGGATCCTTTCATTCATATACATGCCTAATTTGTCTATATTGAGAGCTTGCTATTAGGCCTACCAGTGGACGACAGTAGACAGATAAAGAAGTAGGATTGCAGACGTCTAATCAAGGTACAATACTAACTATCGAGAAACACATCTTTAAGTATAGAATTTTTTTTCTAGCTATATCAGCGAGTTTTGAAACTTCGAACTATAATAATGGGTTAATTGCTTATCAAGTTATTTTTTCTATCCTTCAATGATATGAGAAAGAATGATATTTTGACATTTCTAGAAAATAAGCAAGGATTGTATAAATGGTCGATAAAGTATATATGAAAATATGTATTTGAGGAAAGAGAACGAAATGGATTTTTTAAAGCAACTTCGTACTCTCGATCATTGATGACAAAACTAAGACTTAACTGCACCTTCAAAGCCAAACAAAAAAATTTTCAAATCGTACTGCTCACTCAAAAATTGTAAAAGCGGGATAGATTGTTTAAATGGTTAAAAATTGAACAACACATTTTCAAATAGTTAAGTGAAATCTAACTAGTAGGTGTTCTTACCGAGATCTTTTAAACACAAAAAGTTTGTTCAAATCGAGTTTGTTCAGTCAAAAGTTATGAAGGGGGGAGGGCGAGAAAACAGCAGACACACATTTTCTGCGTCTCAAAACCCTACTTTTCCATTTTTAATTTTTCGATATTTATTTAATTATTTTATTTATTTATATTTTTTGAACTCCGCAATATTTCTAAGAAGCATTAAACCACTTTTAATATAAAGCAGTGAGAAACCGCCCCTAAGCAAAGGCAAAGGCAGGAAGCCTCGAACTCGGCTACTTTCGTATTCCATGCATATGAGTGCACAATAAGCACGAAACTGCAGTCCATGGATCGAAATGGCCGAGTTGGCGATGTATTGCACTTTTAATACTTCTTTTTTCAGTTTTTCTTTTACTTTAATGGGAAAGAAAGCTAAAACCCTGGAATCTTAGAGTTTTTTCGCTAATAATCGAAGCTTTTATGTACGTGATTGGTAGTGATGTCGCTGTTGGCCGACAAGAAAAGAAAGCTAAGTCATTTAAAACGTTCATCTATTACCAGTCGCTATTTCTCAACAGACAATGTACTTGGAATTCATTTTAGCACATTAGAAGGGCTTCAAAAGGAGTTTTAATGTTCCCTTTTGATTCTAGTTTTGTAAGTAGTAGGGTCGTTCTAGTTGTGATTATCTTTCCTTTCTCCGTAGTTTCCATGCCATCTAGGAAAAATTAAAATATATTTAAATTTTATCTGTGTTCCGACCCTTGAAGTTCATCCTCACAGTAGGTTCTCAATCAGGTAGATTTTTTTTAAATATAAGTTCTTGTTTATGATTTGCATTTATGCGATCAGAAATTAGTTTTATCCTCGTTCTACTTCAAGTAAAAGTGATGTAAGTATGTGTTCAACCATTTGCTAATCGAAAGTTTTCGTAAAACTTAGCAGCAGTAGTAGTTCGCGTAAAAGTAGTTACCAAACCATTTAGTTACACACAATCTTGCCTTGTTGACGTACAACACTTTTGCTCTAAATGGCTCACATAATGGGAAAATTCCTTCCATAGAAATGATTCCCTAAATGGAAAAACTGCTTGCATTTATTATTCAGTGCCTTTTCACTACGAAAAAAAATCATACAAAGTATGGAATATTTCGTCTGGGCAACAATATTTCAAATAGAAATAAGTGGTTGCAAGAAATCGTTAGGGAAGCGGATCAAGCGCGATAATGTTTCGTAAATTGCTCTTCCAATGTTTTAACACATTATGCTGCAAATTAACAACTTTATTGCTTTTCTCCAAGAAAGAATTCCAATTAAATTTGTCATTAAACTGATCATTATAACACATTTCCGAGACCTCATTGACTGCTTCTGCTTGTACTAAGTACCATAATGAAATACTGCTAAGTAAAGTTTTTATTCTAACTTTAATATTTTTTTTTTGTTCTCTCAGGGAAGTGGAATAGATTTTTTAAGCACATTTGTGTAGTATTTAAAAGTAATAAAAAATATAAGTATCATTTTCCAAATTTCTTAAGTTTTGGAATTACTGTAGTATAATTAAAAAATAAAATAAATAATAAAATCATCAACAGCTTGGCCCTGGAAATTACTCTTACAATGTAGCAATGCACAATTGCCTTAGCACAAAATAACAAGACTTTACTAACATGTAATACACCGTTTACTCGGTTGTTCCATTCAGTGGGTGCAGTTTCGGATCTTATTACAATTCAACAGCCCGGAATAGGTAGTAACCGAGCTGGGGGCAGACATCTAATAGAATATTAAAATGCCAATCAAACTACTAGCTAAATAAGAACTAGCACAACAGCGAGAGACCGCAGCAATGGTACTGTTCAACTCGGAAATTGAAGGCAAAAATTGGCTATTAAGCAGTATAAGTTGCTGCCCTCAGCTAGGGCATAGGCAGAATTTCATGTAACACACCGCCAGCTCGGTAATATGATCCAGAAACTGCAGTGTCGTTCTACATGAAATTCTGCCTTTCTCGTGGCTCGTATCTGGATGGCATAACCGAACAGGTGGTTATGCCTTCTCGGTTATGCCTGCCGGTTTATTACATGTAATTCTGCCTTAGCACTGGTTTAGAGGCGGTTACTTTCTGATCAATTTTTCTTCATTCGTTATTAAATGCATCAAACAATCTAGTTTTCTATTACAATATTTTTTTTTTCCTTTAAACTCTAGAAGTCATATTATTTTAATGGGCAATAATGTATAATGCTGCTGTGCTTCGCAAACAAAACCGTATCTGCAGTCGAGTTTTAAGTTTTGCGGATAAATGTATTTGATTCAGATGCAACTTTTCTGAAACTTTTTAAAAACATTTTCTTTGGACACAAAGGTTATACCTGTGGCCAAGAGCCTTCTGGTGAGCTCCATTTTGATAAAAAGTGCAGATACAACTTTTGTGCTTAAAACGGCAGAATAGGACTTCTGGCGCATAACTTTAAAAAAAACGTTTTTACGGTAGAATTTCGAAGCGAACTAAAAAAAGAAGAGAAAAAAATAGCCATATGCAAAAAAATAATTTTCATTTTTCACAAATAATTTCTTAAAAGCGCTCGAGAACTAAAGCATCGATAATTATACACACGTCAAAATTGTGATCACTGAATAAATACGGCATCTTTCCTGTTTGAGAGTATGCATTTTTTTTTTTTTTGTAATGTCGAAAAACCGTTTAATTTTAAATTGCGTTTCCGTTTTACAGAAATACCCCACATTTTGATAGGCCATGGATTTAAAATGAAGCCGAGTAATCGTTCTGCCAATTCAAATAATTACCAAATATTAATAATATCAATTTGATGTTAGTGGACATGCTATATGTTTTTCTCTTGAAACGTTTCTTTGTTGTGAAAATTTTTAGTTTCTTTGAAAAAGAAACTTCATACTAGTACCCAAATGTACTTAATTTCACTTCCTTTTTCGGCGAAAGCTAATCTGTGGCAGATGAAGAAATGGTTTGAAAACCTTGTTGTTGGCTGTTTATACTTTGAATTTAACAGTACATCAGGAAGAAAAAAAGTAATTCCACAAAGAGAAAACACCTAATTTGTAGAGTTATAAGTGTCTCCTTTTTCAATTCTAATTAGTTTAGCTGATTTGTAAAGTTAGCTGTGCATAGTCTACAAAATCCTAACGCTCTGTTTGGTCAGATAGATTTTTCTCCATAAGTTTTTTTTTTTTCGCATTGGAAAGCAGTTCCTTTTAACCGGAAGCCTTTGTCTCAAGTTCTTAATATTTTGTGTGCAATTTTAACGATTAATTTTAATGTTTTTAACTCATCGTACAAAAGAAATTTTTGTTATTTGCAAGTACTACATGTTGTTTTCAAAAGTGTATGTTTTGTCTGAGCTTCTGTACAATTATTAATTTTGTTTTGCTTTCAGATAGTACACTAAAAAGTTGAAATTTTGAAAAATATTGATTTTCCAAGCACGTAATAGCAAGAAGAAGAAGATTTATCCATAAGAATTAAGATGCTTTTAATTGTTGTTTTAACGTTTACAAGGACGTAAATCTGAAAACTATTCCACAATTTTCTAGAAAGAAGAATTAACATACGTCACTAAGTGGACATTTTCGGACAATCCATAAAAAAAGGAACAATTTACTTGCGTCTTTACTTTTTTAAGACTATCTAATGTACTATCATGAAAAATGATGCATTAACCGAACATTTTTTTTTCTTGTATAAAAAACATTCTCGCACAAATTATTTTTAACGCGAAGAAGTATTTCTTGTTGAGAGTCAATTTTGAAACAACAATGAAAAAATACAAGGGTTGAAAAACTAAATTCCAAAAATACGTGACGTAGTTAAAGATATTATGGACCAATAATTTTAAAACGGAATGCTTGTCCAATTTATTATTCTATAAAAGCTGAGAATCTTTCAGAAAAATATCTTCAGTATAGGATGAACATTCCACTATGTAAGTTCAACAAAAAATCATACCAATAAAATAGTTCTATCCTGTATTTTTCTGTTGATATTTTTCTGTTCATTTTAATATGAGTATGCAATTTATTTATCCTAGTATCAATAGAAAACAAGAAGTTCTGTCAAGAACTAAACGAGCCTACTTTCCCGTACATCGACATCGGCATTATCGCATCTGATCATTATTCTCTTGATTATCTGAGACTGAAAATTATGTCAAACATACCTTTTTAGTACTTAGAGCTGATTTCGAAAAGCAAAATATACCCCTCTCACCAGATGAAATAGACGCGTAAAAAGTAATTAACGAATAAATAAAGTTTTGTTGCACCTTTTAAAGAGTGTTAGGTAACACCTTTTAAGTAGTGTTAAAAGTTATTAGGAGTGACAGCTTGTTTGAACGGTTCAATGTTGAACGAAAAATTGTTCAAATCGATAATGTAGATACCGGAATGAAGTATCCTTGAAAAGATCTTTTCAACAAAAAAAAAAAAAAAAAAATGTCCAAATCGGAATGTTCATTTAAAAGTTATTAGGGGGGGGGGGACAGACAGACCGACCGACACACACAAATTCCCCATCTCAATACCCTACTTTCAAATTTTTAACTTTTCGATATTTATTTTACCTTTTTACTTTTTTAACTTGGTGATATTTTTTGGACTTGAGATATTTTTTTAGATGCATTAAGCTACTTTTAATACTTTTTTCGTCTTTCTTTTATTTTTAACGGGAAAGTAGGCTAAAAAGTCTACTAATTAATTTCTACTAAAATTTATTTAAGCTTATTAATTACACAAAGAAAGTTGAATTACCTCACCATTTCAGGTGTAAAAAACAATGAAGCTAAAAATAATCTTGAGCATCAATTAGAAGGATATGGTTAAAACAACTTGCTTGCAAAGTGAAAAAAAAAAAAACTACATTTTCTTTATTACTTTTTTCCTTGTGTACTACTTGTTATTTTTCATACATTACAATTTGATGTAATAAATACCTCTACAGTTAATTAAGTTTCTTATTTGGATTGATATATTATAGTTTTTTATAATTATTATTATTTTGCGAACGCATTACTATGCACTGACCTGTATTTAATACATTCCTGACAATTATTACTTATTTTATCAATTTTCAGAATTAACTTACTTTTTCTGAACAGAAGCAAAATTTCTTTTTTCCCCCCTAATTTCTTTCCGATGAAAACGATTTATTTTTAATATTAGTTACATTAATGTGCATATACAAGGAACTCATTTTTGCTTCATTTCACATAGTAAATTAAGCATTGTTTTTAATTAGTTTTGTTTTTTTTTCTTTCAAATGGGGCTGCAGTAGAGGCACAACCTTTCGCAGACCTAGTGCGATCCCCGAATTAAGCATCCATTCTTTCACGTAGCACCAGAATCGGCGGAATGCCATTACCACGATATTTTGACGCCCAGTTTTCCCACTAGATGGAGGTACCTGGGCTCTATTCGATGCGAAACTGCACTAAGAATTTTTTTAATTTTGCCAAGAGATACTATAAGCCAAACAAGTACTCGAGGGATCTTTCACATGCCGCATAATCATACGACATGAGCGCTGTCGATTTTCTGCATCATGAAAATCTACCGACTGGAGCCGGGTTCGAACCCGCGCTTTTCAGCGTAAGAGGCCAGCGTCTTAACCACTTTACCACTCTGCCGGTATTAATTAGTTTTGTAGTGCTTGGTTTTCGTTTATGTCTGGCTCGTTTATGTTTCAGTATTATTTCGGTTTTTTTTTTTTTTTTCCGATAGTTTTTAAAGAGCAAGAAATTCGAAAATATAACTCACAAAAGAAAAAATCAATGGTCAAACATATCTGATTGTTGATTACATTTTCTTCTCTTAGAACACTGCTGTTTTGATCTACTGAGTTCAGTTTTTTGCAAATATTAAGCAAAGTGTAACTTTTTTTGAATTTCTTGAGGTTTAATAAAGACGGCGAAAGCGAAAGATATTATCCCATCGTACTAGATTTCGGAATTATCTTTGTCGTGTAGGTACTAAGTTTTCAGCATCCAGCTGCTCCAGTTAGTTTTAGCTCCATACTGTAGTGAACCATAAGGATAATGAAAGTTCAGCCAAATAAAGAATCAGAATTAAAACAAATGGGGGCCGCGTGGGCCTAGAGGTAGAGTACTCTTCTCGCAAGCAAGTGTGTCGCAGGCTCGAATCCCGCCTTGCCCATGGGTGTTATTTCATCCTCTCTGTGCCGTAAATCTGTCCTGTGTTTGTCAAGAGGCAAAGCGCGTAGTACGCAGTTCTCATGTATGTTGAAGCTGATGTCTTCTGAAAAAAAAAGCAAAACAAATACCACTTATTTGTATAGCCTATTTATTAAACAAAAAATAAATAGCAAAAAATATGCTACACGTTTGATATTATCAAGTAAGGTTTTTACTCAATGGGACAAAGTGCAAAAAATACTATTTTCACAAAAATCAATGTTACGCGGTTATTATGGAAGCTCCAACATAGTGTGTTTTCCAAACAACGAAATACAGTATGTGAAACTCCCTAGACATGCTTAGAATCGAATTATTAATCTGTACATGGAGGATATTACACCACTCAACAATAAATGTTCTCTGAAGCTCTGATAGACATGTAGGAGGTGGTTGATGGGCTGCAACTCGCCGGATAAGCATATTCAACACGTGCTCTATTGGATTCCAGTCTGGTGAGAATGCTGGCCAGTCCATACAGGCGATATCCTCCGATTCAAGTCGTTCGTTCACGATGTTCTCATGGTGCGGACTGGCGTTATCATCTATGAACACAAATTCTGCGCCCATGGCGCCCCGAAAACAGCTTACATGTTGATCCAGAATGACGTCTCGATGGATTTGGTCTGTAATGGTTCCAGTTTGAACATGCAGCTGTGCCCAGGAACCCAGGATAATTCCTCCTCATTTCAGAGTTTGATTTTCTGGTGATTCGGAATTATCCTTAATTTATGGACATGGGTGTAGTAGGAGACTGTTAGTTATAACTATCGTGGTAACGGCATCCACCTATTGGTGATACGTGAAAGAAAGTTTGCCTGTCTGCAAGTAGTGAGTAGGCAGTACACATTCCCATTAAGGGCCATGCTCCACATCGACGTAAAGCAGAAAAATTAGGCAGAAGCGTAAAATTTATTCAATGGTGTTCCTATGGAAAGTACCCGGATTTTCAGTTTCTGCCTTCAGTTTCGGTAGCGTTTTACGCTGATGTGGAGCATGGCCCTAAAAGCAACCACAACATGCTTTAATAAAAAAAATGCATTACCAAAGTTAGAGTTAAAGAAAAATACACTTGAATTTTTAGAGGTTGATTTTTGATCGCTTCTTTACGTCGTGATCAATCTTTAGTTCTATCTTTCTTTATTATTTGATTGCATGCTGAAAAACAGAATTACTCCAATACCTTTACTAGCAAAACTAAAATACTTCACTCACAGGACATACCAACGCTTCAAGGAAAATAATTCCTCACACGACAGAAAAATAAGCAAGGATGAAAAATGGGACAAAGTTCCTTTCCCGTGTACTTTTCCGATCCTTCGTCAAATTGCCCCCCGTGAAAGCTTGTAAGGAATAAAACAGCAAAGTCTCTAGACCTTTAGATGAGAAACCAGCAGGATGAAAAAAAAATCCACCGGACAATCACTCAGGCCGTAAGGAGACATGTTAGCAGCGGGTCGTACAAAGTGTGATTTCCAGTGGATGCGCTGGAGCGACCCTTGTGTCCCTTTCCTGGGTGCAGAGGGGTGGGGGGTAACACGTCCCCTGGCGTGCTGGTCCATTACGCCTCACGGCGTCGGATCATTAGAGTTTTCTTCAGATCCCCCGAACTATCTGTTTCCACATATCCTCTTTTCGTCGGTGGTCCGTCGCCCTGCTTCATATATAATCCGAAAGGCTGTTGTTGAGGGGTCACGTAAAAAGTTACTTAAGAAATTTTTGTTGAAGAAATAAGTTTAAGTATTTTTTGTACTGAAGACTATAAGAGAAATAAATCTATATAGGGGAATATGAGGCAAAATGAAATAGTTGAATTAATTGTCTTTTAAAAAGAAACAAATTGGACTTTTTGCTTCAAAATTACTGTACATAAAGAAACAGCAATGAATTTTTGCAATTATATTTGCATCGAAAAATTAATTTTGATTTTAGCAGTCAATGTGCACCTTCAAAAAAAGGTAGAATTTTTTTACTCTGGTATTTTGTGTAATAACAAAAGAACAAATAAAAATCTTTCTTTTTGTTAACAAATAACAAAAAGAAAGATTTTCATTTAATTGTTAAAAACATTATTGAAAAATTGAATAAATAAAAGAAAAGAATGAATGAATCAAAGGATAGATAATGAAGCAATAAACAAAGAAATAAATAAGAGAATTAATTAGTGTATGAGAAAAAAATGAGTGAGTAAAACAGTGAATAAATAAAAAATAAGTAAATGAATGAATTAATAAATACATTATAAAAATGAGTAATGTAAATGAATTAATTGATAATTGAATACGTAAGGCATTTAATAAATAATCGAAAAAATTAATAAAATGAGCTATTTCACTTTACCCCACCCACTTTTTCCTGCATGCTTTTGACTAGCTCTTTTACTCCAAAAAAATCACGAAGCTAAACGAAAAAAGAAAAGGAGAATATTCACTCAATAGGAATATTTAAAACACTTGAAAAATAAAGGATTTTTAAAAACAAATTTTTGAACGATACAGCAATTACATTATGTTAACAGGGTAGCAAACAGCGTAAAAAATAAAAACTGAAGAGTAGAGAAGGAGTATTTTAACACAAAATATTTTTAATACGTATTTTAACACAGATTGTTTTAGGTTTTAAAATCTCAAGAATAAAAAATCTCAAGAATGAAAATTTTAAAACAAATAAAACAACAAACCTAACAAAAGAACTAGATTTTTCTCATAACCTCACTGAAAATCAACCAACGATGTTTATCACAGAAAAGGCTGACATTTCGTTTTCCACTTTAAATAGGAGAGAAAGAAATTTCACTAAAGTAATAAAACGTTTTTGAACAAATGTTTTACAAAACAAACTGGTTGTTGTTATCTTACACCAGCTGAGCTGGCGATTTAGGGTGACCTGCTGCACGATGCACGTTTATAACAGCACCGTAATTTGGTGTGAAGTCAGACTTTAACAGTACACACATACCATAAGGGACCATTTGTACACTGTAAAAAAATGTTGTTTTTACAGTATAATACAACTAATTTTGTAGTAAAAAACTAAAAATTGCTAAGTTTACAAAAATAAACTGTAAAACTGCAAATTTTAGTTTATTACACTGCATTTAACAATTTTAAACATAAACTCTGCTGCCAGTATTATACTGTGCTTTTTACAGTATAACACCGTTAATTTTTACTGCAATAAACTGTCAAATTTCTAGTTTTACAGTAATAAACCGTAAAATTACTAGTTTTACAGTTTGTTACAGTGCATTTTACAGTTTTAAATCGGAACCTCAGCTGTCAGTATTATACTGTAAAAACAACAGTTCTTTTTTTTGCAGTGTAGGGTAGGCAATCATTCCCAGAACCACAACACATTTACATAAAGAAAGGATAAGGGCGTGAAAGTACATCCATGCTAAAAAGGGATTCGAGTCTAGAACCTCTGCATCTGCAATCAAACTTCTCTGATCCCTGCACAAGATGGATGGCAACAAATTGGCTGATTTTTCATGCACAATGCGTACACCAATATCGAATTTAAAACATTCATTGTCAAAATATTTCCGCACCATATAAAAGATGTCTGTGCATATTTTATTTTTATTCCATAAAGAAAAAATAAAAAAATAAAAAAAACTTAAAATAAAAATATTTTTTATCAAAAGAAAGGATAACTTGTTGTTGCGAAATCTGAATATGAACATCAAAATATTAAAAATATCGGTTTCATCATACATATTCTCAATTTACTTTTAAAAATATAACTTAAGCATCGCATTGAAGTAAAAAACATAGATAGCATGGAGTACTACGATTTTTCTTCTATTTTGGACACTTTTTCTAAGTTAAGAGAAACCATTCCCTGATCACTCACTCTCAATGATTGAGTTTATCTGTCTGTGGACTCAGAGATAAATATTGAAATAGCAGAAAGCAAAAGATGCAATCATTGCTGCAAGAAAATTACCAGATCTCTCTTTTCTAGATGAACTCTCGTGGTTTCTGTTTGGAATAGAAATAAAGTATGCTACTGTCATTATATGTGTTTTTGTGTACACATATATATATATATATATATATACATATATATATATATATATATATATATATATATATATATATATATATATATATATATATATATATATATATATATATATATATATATATATATATATATATATATATATATATATATATATATATATATATATATATATATATATAAATAAATACAGAATACAGAAATACATATAATTAAAAAAGGGGGGAAGTTAAAATCCCAAAAGACATAAAAATACATGGAAATACATTCAGTACGTTCAATACGTTCAGTACAGGCTTTAATGTTCATGTATTTCCATGTATATATATATATATATATATATATATATATATACATATATATATATATATATATATATATATATATATATATATATATATATATATATATATATATATATATATATATAAATAAATACAGAATACAGAAATACATATAATTAAAAAAGGGGGGAAGTTAAAATCCCAAAAGACATAAAAATACATGGAAATACATTCAGTACGTTCAATACGTTCAGTACAGGCTTTAATGTTCATGTATTTCCATGTATATATATATATATATATATATATATATATATATATATATATATATATATATATATATATATACACACACACAAACACACGCACATACATACAAAAACTAATGCTTTACAATTTTTTTTATTTATTAACTCATTTTGAATATTATTCATTAGTCATTTCGCCTCTTTTCACTTATGCAGACTAATTTTCAAGCTCAAGATATTATTAGAAAATACTAAATCATACATCAAACTGGAAAACACTGATAAAGCGAAAATAACACATGCTGAGTAGTACAAGATCATAATTTCTTACGATCATAAATCGATAAATAATTGATTGCCTCAGTCTACATTTTCTGAGAAATGCCACACCCAAACACATTAATATTGATTAGCAATTTATTCGGATATGGATCATTTACGGCAGTTTCTTTTGGTCATTTTCTGATATATCTTTAAGAGGATTTGTTTACATGTTTCTTCTATTTACATTTTCAGTCAAAAGGAAGCTTTTATATTTATTTTTAAAGTATCAGCTAGTTATATCATACTATCCTTCAAAATATTTTTGCTTTTCACGAACTTATATTTAATTTTTAAAACTGATAATTACTAACTAAACATAACAGATGAGAGCTAGTATTTAAATATACTTCCTCGTGGTTACTTTCTCGTGAAAAATATCCCTTCTAATAGACACGCTTTTGTGTGTTCCCTTATTAGCCTACAAGTTACCTACCACAGTTTTGCACACACAATACCGGTGGTGTTTGAGCTAACGACTTCTTGTAACTCACACAGACAAGCAGGAACGTTACACGCATGGAAAGTCAGTTGGAAAGTCACACTGCTCGACATTGAAAATGCAACACCAAGAAAGAGTGGTCGGAAATTGATGAAATTTGGTAAGAAGACAGAGACAGCATGGAACAATAAAAGATATTTATTTCAAAATAAATAAGCAAAATTTAGAGCGAGGACGGTGTCGGCTCAGTAAGAACTAGGACCACCGCGGACAGCGATGCACGAAGAAACACGTCTAGGCATGGAGTCAATAAGCCTGCGGATGGTGTCCTGAGGGATGGAACTCCATTCCCTTTAAACCATTTGCCACAGTTCGTCCTCTGAACGAGGCAGTGACAGGTTCTGCAAACGGCGTCCAATCACGTCCCACACATGTTCGATTGGTGACAAGTCAGGAGAGTATGGTGGCCAGGAAAGCATCTCTACACCTCGTAGAGCATGTTGGCTGATTCGAGCACTGTGAGGCCGGGCGTTATCCTGTTGAAAAATTGCATTTGGCAGACCCTGAAGGTAGGGGATTGCCACCGGCCGCAGTACATTATCTACATATCGTTGGGCCGTCATAGTGCCCGAATACGAACTAGAGGTGATACGGAATTGTATGCAATAGCGCCCCAAACCATTATGCCACGTTGTCGCGCTGTGGGGCGTTCCACAGTTACTGCCGGATTCGATCTTTCTCCACGTCGACGCCACACACGTATGCGATGACTATCGCTGGACAAACAGAAGCGGGATTCATCTGAGAACACTACGGTTTGCCATTCTGCCATCCACGTCGCTCTGGTCCGGCACCATTCCAAACGTTGGAGTCTGTGCTGTGAGGTCAATGGCAGTCTTCTTAGCGGGCGCCGTGATTGCAGGCCACGTGCAACCAGTCGACGGGAAATGGTTCTGGTCGACACAGGAACATCC
>JAXGGA010022299.1:0-15213 GCA_038373865.1 Uloborus plumipes | reverse complement strand
CTGAGTTCATGAAACAAAAATCTCGAGTCACGTGACAAATTTTTACAGTAAAGTATTGAAAGAAATCGTTTCTCTAGATTGTTTAACGTGAAACGTTTCTCTATAGGCCGATGTTGAATCATGTGACCTGGGATCTTTGGTTCAGATTTTTCTAAGTCTGGGATTGGACGTGTTCCCAGCGTCACATGCCCATGGGACTGAGATTCAAGCCACACTTCACTATTTGACTTTGACGTATTTTTAGTTTAATCCATGAAAATGATTCTGTGATGCGCCTGAAAGATAAGGAATTTGTGTGTCGCTACGTTTGTTTGACATTAAAGCAGACATTGTTGCCGTTCTCTGCCCCTTTTTTGCTTTCATGTAAAATAAAGATCTCCTACGTTTTATTCCGTAACGACGCTTGCTGCTTCGGTCGATAAATTCCACACAGTTTTATACTGAACAAGAAATGAAATTCTAGGAGTAGAAAACGAATCTCATTGGAAACAGAAAAAAATCTGACGCCATAATGATTTCCTTGATAAAACATACACTACGTTTTAATACTTTGACTGCCAAGCCAAAATTGCAAATGTTCACTACGGGGCCAAACTTTTTTTTTGTGTAATTTGTATTTTTTTCAACATAAAACTATATATAAAAACAATATTTTTCAATCTGACTCATTTTGTAACACATGGGGAGATTTTAATCCTGGCTACCAAAAATGATAGCCAAAGCACACCACGAAAGTTAGTGTAAATTCTTCCATGCGTGGCCATAGCTATCTTATTTGATAGCCAGCTAAATTCGTCATTTATCAATAAACTTTTTTATTTATATTTATGTTTTTATTATTTTATTTATATTATTTTGTTTAGGTTAGAATTATTTGAATTTTTATTACAATGAGCAAGAGAAAGTTAACTTCTGAAGAAATTGAAGCTGCGGCTATGAGATGCTATGATTCATGGGATGATGAAGACTTTGATTTATTTGATTCTGACGCAGATATTTTATATATATTTATCACATACTCTCTCTCTATTTATATATATTCCCTTTTTTGTTGCATGTTCCAAATATTTAATTTTTCATAAAACTTAGCTCATAAAATCGTCACATATACCAATTTGCGCAAACCACGTATACCTAACACATCGTAGGGAGCCCAACAATCAAACTCCAATACGATTTTCATGTAACTGATAACATCTTTGATAGCCATGGCCTGAAGTGTTGAAACACCCTGGCTATCATATCGGATAGCCAGTGTCTCAACGAAAATATCACTGGATATCACATATGATAGCCATGGCAGTCAAAGTGTTAAAATGTATCCAACAATGCACTGAATTTTAACTGTATGAAACTAATAAATATACAAATAAGTAAGAATATACACTAGGTGGCCAAAAATATCCGGACACTTTCAAAAATTCACATTTTTACATATAACTCGAGAAATAAGTGATCAATTGCTCTTTAACTTTAGTCATACAAAATATAGGCTTCACCGAACATTTCGAAGTTGAAATTAAATTACCCTTGCATTTGGGGGACGACAAGAAGGGGGTTGAAAGAAAAACCGCTTTTTGACCATAACTCTTCGAAAATAGCTCGGAATAAGCTATCAATTTCAGTAATTAGTTAGCATACTATGTATAATTACTGTACAAATTTTTATGAACGTACCACTCTTACTTCTGAAGATATGAAACAGTTTTGAAAAAACGGCAATTTTATTTGAAGGGTTTTTGCTCATAACACGCAGAGTTTTTGATCAAACCTTATCACAACTTCAGGAAAGATGACAAAATACAAGAGAAAGTACATACTAAAACGGTAAATAAAAATATTAAAAATTCGATGAGATATGAACGTTAAAAGGAAATAATTCTTCACAGCGCATGCGCGAACGACAGAAATTTATAACTACAAAAATATTGTAGCCTTGTTTATACTGCATCTTATAAAAAAAGTTTCAGTTGAATATCATGAAAAATGAAAAAGATATCAGCAATCTAGTGAGCTGTATTTCATTCATTCGCAGGCAAAACATAAATCGCAAGGGGTTGTCCACAAATAGTGTGATGACAATCGATTATTTTTTTTTCAATGTTAAATTGTATACAGTTTGAAAATTTATATTCGGCATTGTAGTCACATTTCGTTTATTCGGCCAAAAAGATCTTATACGTAGGTGGCCAAAAGTATCCGGACACCCTCTGAAACGTTGGTTTTGAACGACGACGCAATAACCTTCAATTTAAAAATAGATCTTTGTGGACAGACCCACACTATTTAGATATTGTAGGCGAATGAATGAAATACAGCTCACTAAATCGCTGATATCTTTTTCATTTTTCATGATATTCAACTGAAACTTTTTTTATAAGATGCAGTATAAATCAGGCTACAATATTTTTGTAATTATAAATTTCTGTCGTTCGCGCATGCGCCGTGAAAAATTATTTCCTTTTAACGTTCATATCTCATCGAATTTTTAATATTTTTATTTACCGTTTTAGTATGTTCTTTCTCTTGTATTTTGTCATCTTTCCTGAAGTTGTGTTAAGGTTTGATCAAAAACTCTGCGTGTTATGAGCAAAAACCCTTCAAATAAAATTGCCGTTTTTTCAAAACTGTTTCATATCTTCAGAAGTAAGAGTGGTACGTTCATAAAAAATTGTACAGTAATTATACATAGTATGCTAATTAATTACTGAAATTGATAGCTTATTCCGAGCTATTTTCGAAGAGTTATGGTCAAAAAGCGGTTTTTCTTTCAACCCCCTTCTTGTCGTCCCCCAAATGCAAGGGTAATTTAATTTCAACTTCGAAATGTTCGGTGAAGCCTATATTTTGTATGACTAAAGTTAAAGAACAATTGATCACTTATTTCTCGAGCTATATGTAAAAATGTGAATTTTTGAAAGTGTCCGGATACTTTTGGCCACCTAGTGTATCTCCACATAGATTCCCCACTTTGGATATTTAACAGACTTCGAAAAAGGAGGTTTGTTCGCACATAACATCTGATCTACTGAACCGATTTGGACTATTTTTTAATTAAAATTTCAAGCAGATAATTGGTTATCCATTTGCCCTACTTTTATCGCAACAATCTGGATACGAATCAAATATTTGCTTACAATTGAAATCCAGTCTTCGACACTTTTCCGACAATTGAAGTTAGAGAGTCCGAGGAAAATTAATGAAGAACACAAGCATATGTACTCGCCATCGGATTATAATGATATTCAAGAAGCACACGTGTATCGTTAATTAATGACGCGTACAACAATAACTTGTACCAGATACTGAACCACCACGCCTAACGTTGTTTGTTGTTTTCATAGTTTAACCTGATTTTATTTAATTTATGCAGACAAGTTTCAATCGAGAGAAGGAGCACGGTAAGCAATTTTTATGCATTAGAAATCTGGTTCAGATAAAAAGAATGTAGAAAACTATTTTCCAAAATATAAATAAAAGTGTGCTCATTTCTCTGCAACTATTTTCCAAATGTTTTCCCTCGCCTTATTTCAAATCTTTATAAATTGTCGTGCACAGTAAGTGCAGCGGACGCCGGTTGATTGAATCAGTGGTTAATTGAATCAGCCGCTTTAATGAATCAAATCGCCAAAAACCGAACAAATTCCAGCTTTATTGAACCAGCTCTTTATTGAATCAAAACTGTTTAGAATAAACGTGCTTTTTTTAGCTACGGCCACTGGATTTAGAAGCGGTAAGACCAGAGTTGAATAAACTTTGTAAGAGGAGGACCATAAAAATAAAATAATATCTAGACGGGCCATGTTTGAAGTTCAGATTCTAGGAAGACTTTCATTGAAAAGGTTTTTGAAATGAAGATGCATTGCAACACTTGCTGCTAATGATGTCTCCTGTCACAAACCAGATGTGAGTTTCTCCTATCATTTGCACAACTTCAAATTTTTAATTTTGGCATTTAAATCCATTTGCTTCTATTGCAAGGAGCAAACCTACCTTGGCAGCATTGTGAAGGCTGCACAGATCCTAACTGCAGCATTACGAAGCTGCCGGGTTAGGTTTGCCCCAACTATAAGTGGGTCAACTAGGGGCCCGGTCCTTTAGAGAACCTTGCTCGAATGCAGACATTTTTTAGATTTTTGGGGAGGAAAGTAGAGAGGGCCTGCTATGACTCTCGACGTCTCTGGGTCATACGTATTACTTGAATGTTTAACAAAATTAGTATGAGAAAAAGGATAAACTTCAAAGTCTGGAGATTATAACCACCATGGTGAGAAAAATGGACTTTAAGTCTTAGCTGTCCAAAAATGTGAACCTTTTGTTCGTGGATCTTCTATCTGTCGGACCTTATGTCCCTTGGATCTTATGTCTGTTGGACCTAATGTCTGCTAGACCTTCTGTCTCTCTGATCTTTTGAACGTGAATCTTCAGTACGTTGACCTTTTGATTTCAACATTTTATCCGAACCCCGGAGTCAACTGGGGTAGTTCAACTCGTTAGAAGGGATGCCGCAAAGCATACCTTTGTTCATCTCTGGTCTTGTCGGAAACGAAAGGAAACGCGTATTGGTGCTGACATAGATTAGAGATGGTAGTGAAAGTGGGAAAACCCAGTGCCTCAAAGAAGTGACGACTTGAAAAAAATAAATCAAATCTTACTTGTTTGCATAATCCCCTTTCCCCTCGACTTTCAGAACACTGACCTTGTCAAATAATATGAAGAGAGGGCAAACAAAAAATGACAATAATTCGACGCATTTAAAACGACGCGGAGGGGGGGATGAAAGGACAGGCACCTATTCATAAAAATCCCCTTACTCCCGGCCATTAAAAACAGACGATGATGCGTGCCAGGTGATTGATGAGCGAGCACTTTCGCTCGCTTTCATTGCTGTTTGATGGCAATAAGTTACCGGATGACTTGCCATCGTGTTCCTCATTGTTTTAGAGGCAAGAGTCAAGGTCGGGGTCATCATCGGAGAGAGAGAGAGATGATCAAAGCATGTACGGTACGCTCCTGCGAACACGGCGGTCACTGCCGTCTTTTCCTGTTGGGATGTCTGCTGTTGTTGTTGCCAGTTTTAATTAAAAAGTTGTTCGTATCTCATTGTTGCCATGGCGATAGTTGGTAAGATCCGCTGGTGACGCGTGTGAGTTATTGTCCTTTTCGGTGATGCGTGGGATCGGAACTGGGTGGTTTTTTTTTTTTTTTTTTTTGTGGTGTTTATTGTTAACGAAGCACCACCCTGTGAAAGTCATTGCTTTTTTTCTTCTTCCCATTGCACAACTATAATGGAAATATTAATTTTCTCTTAGAAGATTTTTTCTGTGAAAATCGTGGCTCTTGAAACTGTAGCGAATGATGACTTGACCTCCCCGCACGTATTTTAGTTAACCTTATAAATTTAGCCATTTTCAAAGATTCACCATTTTTTTTTTAACCTCCATTGTTTCATTTTTTAACAACAACACACACTCTTTATAAGTATAAACGAAGTAAGGAAGTAATTTATTTGCTACAGTTTTCTCAATCATATTTCGCCCTAAATTACCATTTTACACCCCGAGAAGATGTAGAGTAATTGTTTCATTCATCCGGAGTATATGTACAGCTGTGGTGCGACACCAATATCAATATTTGGAAACATCAACGCTTTTTTGTTCAAACGTCAATGTTTTTAGTTTTTACCATCTCTGTACTAGGGTCGATAAGTCAGATGTTTTGTGATGCTCGATATCTGTTTTATATTTGAACAAAAAGTATCACTGAGCGAAAAGAAAATGTGATAGTTGTGTTCCTGATTATACAATACTGAACATACAATACTGAACATATAACACCATAATATATTAATGCTAAAAACTGCCTCATTAAATCAGGGATCTTGATATCCATCAGATTGGGAATACATTTTTTAATTTCTCCTGTTTCTTATTGAAATACAGTTCATTCAAGAGTCCAGATGAAAATGCAAGAAATAATTAATAACAGCAATGAATAAAATGATCATCCTTTGTAAAACTGGGAAAACAAAATCTGTCATTGAGGTCACTAACATCATGAAATTATACTCCTGATTTTCCTTCTAAGCTCGAGGCTGATTCGTAACTTCAAAGCAGAAGAAACAATAAAATCATTTTTTTTTCCATCGTTATTACTTGGCTTTAAATTATTTTATCATGCGTCGGTAATTACTTTTTTCCACTTTCTGCAGAATGTCATTTGTGATTAACCCTATGATCTTCTGTGATGATGCCATGTCATCGAAACCGACAATCAAGCGGGTTTTGGCAAAAACGAGGCATTTGGTGGGAGGACAATAAAAATTCCTCAGCGCACCACTTTCATTCCACGCAATTCTTAATGATGTTGCCAAACAATAAAAAGCAATTTCACTGCTTTAATGTCTGGCGGCGAAAGGCGTGAGGCTCTAACTTAGTCATCGTATCAAAACGAGTTCAGCGTTCTTTTTTTGCATTCGTTGAAATTGAAGATTAGAAAAAAAAGAACTACCTCGTTTATTGAAATCTTCGTTCGTTCAATAACAGGTCTTCTTAAGTCGTATGATTATGTAATAAGGAATAAAATTTCTTACTGAGATTGCCTATCTAAGTATAATTGCGTTCTTTCACTTCTGCGACTGTTATCAAATTATTATTTAACTATAAAAATGCACTTGTAAATTAGTGTATTTTAAATAAATAGGCTTCCAAATTGAATATTTTAATTTAATTTTATACAACTAGCGTTGCATAAATTCCGCGATTAAATGGCACGGTTATGGAAAATGAATTAACATTGCTCAAAAGCTTCATGGAGTGTTAAATGTGCGTTCCAAATTGCCTTACCTCCGATTTTTATTCGAATTTTGTCGGTAAGCCTTTAATAATTTATCATTTGCATAATTTCGAAATTGTTTTGTTAATATAACGCCACGGTTTCGCTTTCACTTATCAGTTTTGTCGCCTGCAGTTTCGCAAACACATTGCTTTCAAAGATAGGTTTCAGTTCTTAAATAATAAAGAAGTAATGTTTATGCAGTATACAGCTTCTTCTTACTTCTGTCGCTTCTCCTAAACAAAAGTTTTTATTTTCTGAAAGCAAAACTTGATGACTTGTTTGCTATACTGCAGTGCTAAGCCCAAAAGTCGTATCTGCACTTTTTAACGAAATTGAGTTATCGCCGCCAAGTGGCTCTTTGTGACGTATTTTACCTAAATACAAAATTGTATGATCATTTGAGAACGGGAAATATTTTTTAAAAAATTCTAAAAATTCTCATCTGTATCAAATACATTATGGCGCAAAACTTTAAAGAGTAATATCTCAGTTAGAATTCAACTGCAGATACCACTTTTGCGTTTGGCACGGCAATATACTTATAGCTTCAAAGTATTAATTATTAAAACCCAGCTCTAGTTGTCAGAACATGAACGCAGATACGAAGATAGAAATTAAATTTCCCACGTTTCTAAAAAGTTCCATAGTCGATCTACTCTTCTCTACCAAAATCTCTTCCTTAATACACGTCATGATTATAGTGGAAGAAGATTGGCCTTGTGGTTTAAAATAATTCAGCAATTTTATCGTGAATCCATTTGCGTGTATAACAACTTGCCAAGCCCCACGTAGACCATGGTCAGGCGAGTCATCGTCCCTTAATGACCCATGCACCTAGCAAAATGTTGGCATTAAAATTTAAATCCTATCTTCCGATCTGGCCCGACCGTGATGAGGCAGACGCCTCCTCGAAGTTGGAATACCCCTGTGTGGAGATAATAAGGTCTTCCACTTGTAAGATAATAAGGTCTTGTGTCCCCTCGTGATGGTTACCTCCCAATCCGAAGAGAGTGTCAAGGGTGAGTGGTAATATGCATGTGCTGGAGGATGCTTGAAATTTGCATTCGGTGAGGAGGAATTGCTTTTGGGTTTTCCCCGATGCTAGTTGGAAAGGAAACAGTTGTAATGAACATGTTTCACTTTCCAGGTCTCTTTTCTTTTGTCCTTTTCTGACATCATCCTAGATGAGGCATGAGATATGGGGGGTTGGTAGGGGCAGAGGTAGAGTGCTTTTGAAATTCTGCAACGATTGTGGGGTGGTACTAATGTCGCCTAATCCTGGTTTGTTTTTATGGGAACATCGCGGGATTCAGCAACCTGTTCATCAAACGAATGTTTTATAAAGAGATTCTAACTCACGTTCGCTTTATAACTCAGGAAATCTTCTCCAGAATTTAGGGTATTTCATAAACAGTTACCTCACCGCATTTAAAACCTAGATAATATCCAACTGCAATTTTGAAATCAATCTTGGAAACTTAAGAGTTGGTCTAACAGCGATAACGTTTTCCTATTTTCATTGCATTTGGTTTGTAAATTCTTAAAAGATTCAAAGAATATTGCTTCTTAATAGCGAGCGTGCAAAGTTTTTTCACATATTTAATTCCATAGATATGGACAAGCCGCTTACATGTACATTTGCAGTTTTTGTGACACAATAAAAATTTGAGTGCATTTTTAGCACCCAAATAATTAATTACCAAAATTTCGATTAGAATGCCCTACTTTTGTCATTCAAAAATTTGAGGCGTCACCGTCACAGGGGTGCCCACAGGAAGGGATTATGGCGTAAGTTGCGCCATCAAAATTTTTGGGAGGGATTTTTTAAAACTAATTTATTTATTTGAATTTTTTTAATTTATTTAAAAATTTAAATTAATTACTGATTGTTTAAAAAATATTTGTTTATTAATTATTTTTTTTAATTTAAATTATTTCCTTAATTTCTTTATTATTGTTTTTTATTTATTTATTTATTTATTTTGTGTGTGTGCGTGTGTGCTTGGAATGTCTCGAAGAGAAAAAAAGCGATTCTATTCTGCGCAGAATTAGTACTTTAAAAAAAATAATAATCCATAAAAAATAATAGTTATAACAAAAAAAATATTTAAAAAAATAAATAAACAACATTTAAAAAAACAAATAAAATAAAAAAGAGGGGTAAAAATAAGAAATAAAAAGCACAAGAGGGTTGAGAAAAAAAATTTTTTTTTTGGGGGGGGGGGATGGGCACCCCTGCACCGTCATACACTCAAATCTGTCTATCTCGAATTTCACGGGACAGAAGAAAAATCCGAGATATGGAGGTTTCGAGATACGGTTTTGATAAAATTTACAAAAATAAGCAATTGGAACAAAGTCGAAGTCATACCTAATTGATTGTTTTGCATTGATATTGTTGAATATTTTACTGTACGACATGTTGTGAGTCCACGTTTTGCTAATTGTGATGACTATATAGATAGCAAGTTAATGCATACCTTTAAGTACGAACATATTTTTTGAATTGATTGTGCAAAAGATGATTTTAGTCTCCCAAGTTATACCATTTATAAAGGTGGCTGGAGATGAAATTCAAAAATCAGAGTCGTCGAAATTCGAACTATAGAGGTTTTCGGGAAAAATCATTCGAGATAAACATGAGAAAAAACATTAAATGTATGCTGTAAAAGCAGGGAAATTGAAAAATGTCGACATAGAGAGGTTTTCGAGATAGGCAGGCTCGAAATAAACAAGTTCGACTGCATTCATTTGAAGAATTTTCAACAAAGCAAAAGTTCTAACTGAAACCGTTAACAAGAAATCGAATGTTAAATGAAACGAAAACGAAATCGAATCCGCTACAATCGGTTATCGGGCCAAAAGCCATCGGACATTGTTTTACCTATTCGTTCCATGGCAAAATAAATAAATAAATAAATAATGCACGAAGAGAGATAGAGTGAGAGAAGCCCTCCAAATAACCCGTTTATCTGGCTGCTCAAGGGGTTAAATCCCTTGCGGTATGTTCGACAATTGACCGTCGCTTAAACCTCCACAGGACAGCGACCGGTGCGCTGACTCTTGTCGTGGGAATAGCAGTTGTGGCCAACTCTCTCTTTCTGTGTTTTTTTTTTTTTTTTCTTCCATGGAGCCCTTTCAGAATTATAATTGCCAGCAGTCCGGCGATATTCGGTTTGCCCCAAGGCAGATTCGATTTGTGGATCGCGTGAGTTAGTTTCGTTATCGGATGGGAATATCTGATGATATAACATTACGCTGAAATTAAGCTGGCGTGCTGTGATATATGTGACAGTTATTCGGGAAAAGTATTTCGGAATTTTTTAGATTACGGTTTAATTATTGCTCCTATTTTCATTATAGCTTGCTGAGAGTTTTACTCAAGACATAATGTTGTATATGTGAATGAGATAGCTCATACTGAGCTGCTCGTCACTGTGGATGCTTTAGAATATCGGAATTCACCGTTAACCGTAGAATATTGAAGGTAATGCAATTGCTTGGTGTTATTTCTGAAAGGAACTTGGAAATGTTGGTACAAAACTAAACTAACGTAATAAAAATAGCAATTTAGAGTAACTTTTCTCTATGTGCTTTTACTTTACACTACTCCGTGTTTTTTTCTTACTTGACTTCAAAAGTAAGCAACTGTAGAAGACCCAATGATGCACTCCGGGGCAAGGTTATACTATTAGTTTTGTACCTTTTTAAAAAAGAATAAGTTGGCAACATTACACGCAGTTAACTGAATAAACCAATCATTCTGAAGTTACTGTTTAGAATTTTCTTTCGATGGCCGATTTAAAGTTGTTAAAATCAAAAAGTAATATTATAAAAGAAAAGTAAATAAGTAAATGAAATTTTAGCAACGAAACTAACTACTAGAATTATTTACTTGTAATATTTTTAAATTTATCGTTTGTTTAAATTCATACTCATGATATTTTGTTAACATATTTTGGCAATGGTTAGTTATTATTGTGTTCAAGTGGTTGAGAATATTAGACAAAGAGAGAAAGTGTGTTCATGAGATTTTGAAAATGTTCCTTCTATTTTAAGATGAAATGATGAATTATTGTGATTGAAATTTTATGGTGTTTGCCTTTTTCGCAAAATTGCTATTGTTTTGTTTTAATTATTTTTTAAGCAATATTGACAGTATTTTATGAGAGGTGTTACAACTTATATGACTTGAATAGCGTGCTTGAGTAATGTTGGAAGATTAGTTGTGGTAACACACCTTGTTTTCAGTTGTTTCTAATTGAAATAAATCTGAAGTAGAGACACTACTGTCTGATCTTCTTTGGTAAAACCTTCAGCGCATTTACGCATGCGTCTGGTCTTCTCTGATCTTAACATAAAAATATTTTTGAAAAAAAAAATAAACCGACTTCAGGACTTCACTCGGAAAGTGCTCTAAAAAGTAAAAAATAATTTTATTCTTTGAACACCATCGATACTACATTTAAACATCAGTTTTGAAGTCGGCGCAAAAACACCAAATAGAATCATTCGAAACTATAATTCAAATGTACATATAAATTTCAATGAATCCAGGTTCTTTAATCGCATTCGCATATACACTACATTGACAACCTCATATTTATGTAATGGTACAAAAATTCAGCGCTGAATTTTAAATGGTTTCTCTGAAAAATATAGTAAACATCATTTTACCTATGGTTTTTGCGCCGACTTCAAAACTGATGTTTAAATGTAGTACCGATGGTGTTCAAAGAATAAAATTATTTTTTACTTTTTAGAGCACTTTCCGAGTGAAGTTCCGAAGTCGGTTCAATTTTTTTTTTTTCAAAAATAGTTTTATTTTATTCTTTTTATTGTAAATTTACGTCAAATACTAATGAGTTTCATGTTTGATTCAGTTAAGAGTTCATTCAAAATTCTCATTATCAATTATTATTACTGTTTCATATCAACCATGTTTTATAACAATGGATTTTATATTTAATCATTTAGGACAAATCGCTATAAATTTGAGCAAAAATTTTAAAATATTTCACAATTTCTTCAGAATCCCTTTCTCAAACCTTATGTAAATTAAAAATAAGGAAGCCTGAAAAATGACGAATCTGTCGGTACCTGGTTCGACTTTCAGTCCATTGGCGTTCAGGAGGACATAAACAGAAATATACTCAGTTTTAAATATCAGTACATATAAATTTCAAAAAGACCATAGAAATGAATTGCATTATGAAATTTAGAGAAGCCTTGCATTCAAAATTGGTCATTATTACGATTACTGTGATCCCGATTTCTCTTTCGAACGATTTCTGCAGGTTCTCGCTACCAAAGCCGGACCACGAGAGGATGGGACCAATCGGAAGCAAAGAGCTTTCAAACAAAAAAAGAATTTTTGAAATCGGTCCAGGCGTCTTCGAGTAATCTTATAGCATACAAAAAAAAAAAAAAAATCTCCGACGAATTGTATAACCTCCTCCTTTGTTGAAGTCAGTTAAAAATAGGGTGTTAGGTAAGATCACGGGACGCGGGAGCGTCCCGCCCCGCCAAGAAAACTAAATACAAGCCGCCAAGAAATTTCCGTCGCCAAGAAAAATGTAAAAGAGCGACTAAGGACTGTTTACGCGAGTAACCAAACCGGGGTTTTCCCCCCTCTGTATCTCAGCCCCATAAAGATCCCTGGAGTTGATTTTTGGTATACTCAATCTCCAGCGGCCCCTGACGGCACATACTAAAGCAAAACATCCAGGACCCTCAGGGAGAGGGGTGATAAGTGTTATAAAATCGCTATTTTTCGCACTTTTTAAAAATTGTTTGACAGGGGTCCAGACTAAACGGTAACTCGGATTGAGCTCTGCTTTTGCACAGACATTTATTTTGTCCCAAAGTTCGCCATAGGGGGTTTTTTGACCCCCCCCCCCTCGTTTTTATTTTCCGTATCTTTTCTCCCCGGGGGTCTTTAGTGTTGATTTTTGGTATGAATATTCTCGATGAGACATTGAGGACGTTTTCCCAAAATTTACCCCCCGGGGTCATCGCACCCCGGAGTTATTAATGCTTAAAATTGGTCCGATTTCTATCTACTAGCTCTGTTCAACATCTGAGCATTTATGTTGTCATTGTTGGGCGACGAGGAAAGAAAACTCAATGATTTATAATTTCATCTGTTGCCAGTTTCTATTTGTTAACAAATAAAATATTTGTAATTGATTTTATTGCATAAGGCTTTTAAAAGGGATCTTCAATTTAGTTCATTTTAATATGAGATCGGCAGTAAGGGTTGGGTTTTTTTTTTAAACTTTTAATTTAATCGTAGTATTGTTAGCAACTAGCTTTGTTTTGCGTCGGTTCGGGTGGTACATTGTGATTGATTTCAAATTTATCCTAGACTGAAGAAGATCCTTGAACTTTTGCACCAAATGCATGCCGCCAAGAAAACCACATATGTCGGACCGCCAAGAAAAATGTTGAAGGGAAAAAAAACATGCAAAGTAAATTTTGAAGAGAAAAAAAAACAGGCAAAGAAATAATATTAATGCAAAAACATGTGATATCTCTCCAAAAACAACAGTGTTGTAAAAAAATCCCCCGCCAAGAAAACCTTAAATACTCAGCCTTAAAAAGTTATGATATCGAGTTTTCCCGCCAAGTTTGTGCCAAACTACAACTAACCTGTATGTATAGTTCTTTTAAATTGTTTTCAGTCCTGCCAGGCGGGAAGTTTTTACTCATTAAGCAACCACCTCACAAGACAAAGCTTCCCGCCTGGCAAAACTGAAAACAATTTAAAAGAACTATACATACAGGTTAGTTGTAGTTTGGCACAAACTTGGCGGGAAAACTCGATATCATAACTTTTTAAGGCTGAGTATTTACGGTTTACTTGGCGGAGGATTTTTTTACAACACTGTTGTTTTTGGGGAGATAACAATAAGGGGAATAATAAAAAGCATTTTGAACCGTACCAAACAACGCGGAGCTATGCTAATTTCAAATCCATAGTTTAGTTGAATATGTCAAAAGGATATAGCAAATGCAAGTGTTAAGTTGAAAACTTCGGAAAGTTATCTCCCACAACCCATCTACCCTTTATTAAGTGGAACTGTTCGCAAGTGCCAGACGCGGTTTTCACGGACGGACAGTAATAGTTTATGAAAAGGATCTACAGGGCCCCTCTACGACAACCGGTAATTTTTCTCGCTCGTGAAGCTTCATATATTTCATTGAAAATAATATAAAAGGGTAATGAACAACTTTTTTTTGCTAAGAAAATCACACACGTTTGTGTGATTCCTTAAGAAAAACATTTCGTCATTACCTATTGCTTTTTAACGAAATCTATGAACCGTCACGCGTGTGGGCTACTTTTTCGTGGAATAGCCCTATTAAATAATTTTCTCAACAGTTTAAATTATTATTTTTCAACAAATCAGATAATTTTAAAATCTACAATTTGTCTTGCCATTGCTAAATTAACAAAGCAAAAAATTAACTAACTCATAATGCCCGTCACAAGTGGTTGACTTTGTACGTCACGCACGTGACGTATACAAATAAATTACACATTTTAAGTAACAAAAATATTTAATGAAAATATTATTTTGTCAAGGAGTATATTTGTATTAAATGTAAAAATATTGTGTTTATTCCTGTTTAATACAAGATTAAGGTCTATAGCAAAATTTTGGTGACATTATTGAGTCTGACTGTCTCGCACGTAACGATGGAATGGCCCTGCAGAGCATTATTTTTTGTCCTGAAAAGAGCAAACCTCTATTTTTTATTAACAGCAAGCAAAAATCACTGTGAACGGGTTCTTCATGGAAAAAAAGACTAGCTGTAGTTCTACCCGTTATTTCTCGAACACTTAAGATATCTCTAATAGCCCGCACGAGAACACCAAACACACCCTTTGGAATCTTCGAGTCTTCGAAAAGAGAATTCCGTGACATAACCGCTCGGAGACACACAGTGCATTCCGAGAGTAATTTACGACTGACGTAAAAAATCCTTTTCTCTTTTTTCTCTGTGCTGACCATCTGACCTGTGGCGGAGGCCTTTGTGACCGAACTATGCGAGTGCCGTCATCCTCATTGGCCCGCTCCGCTTTATAATGCAGTTATTATACAGGCCGAACGTAATATAACGGTACAGGAAAAAAAAGGGCTCTGGAATAGCTTTCGTATCTTCTGTTCGTGAATGGTTTTGGACAGCTTTATATGCGATTTTTCTGAGAAGGCAATTAAGTTGCTCGTTTTTTGACGTGAGTTTTTTTTTTTTTTTTTTGTCTATTACGAGAGTGGAAACATATAATTTTTTTTTATTTTCCTTTCCATAAAGTTATTTACATAAATTTGTCGATCCTCAATCTTATGCTAATTGCATGAAAGGAATAGT
>JAXGGA010022298.1:0-15213 GCA_038373865.1 Uloborus plumipes | reverse complement strand
CAAAATTGAGAAAAAAGAAATTTGACTGGAATTTCAACTTGCATAATTCAGCATTTATTTGAGCTATCGAGATGCTACTAGCACACCTTTCGGACGAACTATCAGGCTACAAACGAGGAAAGAATTAGCTTCAGAAAGTCATTCTCTCAGCAGATACAAGCTGATAAGGTATAGTCAAAATTGCCAAAATACGATTTTTTACCAACTTTGGCAGCAAATTGCAAAAAATCTACAGTGCATGGAGCTTCTGTTACACAAGTAGGCTATTCTACCCTAAACAGTGATCAGAATCACCAAATTTGAGTCTGATAATTGTCTTAGGTCGCGAGCAATAAAAGCACAAACTTGACTATTTGGACAGTTCTTTCAAGACACGAAAAAGAGGCCTTTCTAAAATAATTTTTACTGGCTGAACCATAAGGCTTATGAGCTATAATTTGGTATGGTTTCATGCAAGTCTTATACATACATCCAAAAAAAAATTCATCAAAATCGGAGGGGGTCGAGTGGGGACGCCTCGTACACTTGACATGGAATGACCTCTATTCAAGTTTATTCAAAGGATTTTTTTTATTTTTATTATTCTAATTTTTCTTTATATCATCAAAAACCTCAGACCCGTCACAACTTCGGGGGGAGGGGGGGGGGACCTCCGACCATCAAACCTTGAAATTTTCTTTTTTTTTCTTCTTTTTTAGTTGAATACTTTTTAAAAACTTTGAGGTTTGAAAATTTCGGGGGGGGGGGTTCTGACCCCCTGACCCCCCCCCCCCCCGCTGGCTACGGCCTTGCCTTGTACTTCGCTGAGAGGCCGACAGATGGTACCTGCAATCGGAAACGGTTTTCTTAGGGGCCCTAAGGCGTAGGGGGCCTTAAACCCTACCGATTTTCAAAATTTGCTAACTTAATTTGGAACATAAAGGGTTAAAAGTTATGATATCTATTTTTGCCCACCAAGTTTTTGCCAATATTCCCTTGTTTTCTTCCTTCATCACACCAATTTCTGCTAAAACCTGCCCCACTACCGACTTCATTCTTTGGCAGCCTTTTTCAGCGGTTGATGGCAGCTCGTCTCGTGCTTTGCAAATTCTCTGCACTAGACTGGATTCATTTATTCCTCATTTATTCCTTCTGAAATAAATAAACATGCAGACTGGAAAGAGAGAATGCAGAACAATGCGACGCCAAGGACAGCACGAAATTGCGAATAGACTACATCGGTTTTTAATCGCTGGCTCACTGAAAAATCCACCCGAAAGAGATCTGCGACTAGTTTGTTCTCGCCCAAGGACGAAAGGTCGGATTGTTTTGTGGCTGTTTCGCCGAAAAGTTCATCGGGCGAGAGAGAGAGAGAGAAAACAGCAAGAAGCGAACTTCTTCGGGGTTTCGCGGTAATAACATGGCCCTGGTAATAACAGGCTGCGTTGCGAAAGAGGAACTGCTTTGTCTACAGAGCCGTCTTTTCTCGAGTCTCTGGAAGGAGCCAATTCATAATGCTCTCCGCCGGTGTTCACGAAAAAAGTCGGCCAGGCTCTGTCAGCAAGATTTTCTATTTCCAAAATTTGTTTTACACAGCTCGCCCGACGTGTAGTGGCCTGATGGAAATTCGAGGTGCCAGTCGACAGTGGCGGATACAAACGGCGGGCTAACCAGTTGTCTTGTCCGCCAACAGCAAAATGCAGACACTGCACAGCATCGGTCTCTTTTTTACGCAAAGGATAAAAACAGCGGAAGGAAGAGAAATGGGACCGTCAGTTTCATTTTGGGGATGCAATCAAAAAACAATCCGACCTTTCGTCCTTGGGTGAGAACTTAGTAGCCTTAAAAAATTAAAATGCTTTTATTCATTTTATTCCAATTGTTATTCGTCACAATTGGGATAAGAGTGACAAAAATAATTTTGAAAAGAAATAGGCAATTTGAAAATACTATTTCGGAGCATCCAAGATTCTGCTAAGCAAGGTCGCTGAAATGTACGTTTCAAACATTTAATTTTACGAATAATGAAGTACTCAGCATCTACGGTTTAGAGCTCCTAAGTTCAAAAAATGATTAGGACATAAGAAAAAACGGAATTGCTTCATAGGGGCTGTCGACATAGTTAAGCTTTAATTGTTTTTAAGTAAAAAAAAAAATAACAGCGAAGTGGAGAAAATACACTGCCGCAGACAAACGTATTTTTAAAGTAATCCAACTCTACCTAAGTGCAAAACTTCCTTCCCGATACCCAAAAACGAAGCATATATTGTCAAAATCAGACTTAAAATACACAGAGCCGTATTAGAACTTCATTGCTACGCAAAAAAACTGCTGGTTTAAAGATGAAGAAAAAAATGGTCCCTTCAAACAGAAAGATGGCATTATAAGAAGAGTCATCAAAAAGTTGCAAAAAAAAAAAAAAAGATAGGTTCCACTTTACTTCGTCTTCATAAAATATGTTGTTAATTTTTCAAACTTAAATGTTTCAATGCAAATGAAGGATTGCTGAAATTCGCACAATTATTTTCAGAGCTATTTTTGGGGTTTCCCGTAATATGTATGGGGTCATTCCATGTCGTGTCCCAAATTTCGGAAAAATCCCCACTCGACCCCCTCCGATTTTCATGAAAATTTTTTTGGATGTACATATAAGACTTGCATGAAACCATACCAAATTATTGCTCTATAAGCCTTATAGTTTAGCCAATAAAAATTATGGAAAAAAGGCCTCTTTTTCGTGTCTTGAAAAAAATGACCAAATCGTCAAGTTTGTTCTTTTATTGCTCGCGACCTAAAACGATTATCAGGCTCAAATTTGGTGATTCTGATCACTGTTTAGGGTAGAATAGCCTACTTGTGTAAGAAAAGCTCCATACACTGTAGATTTTTTGCAATTTGCTGCCAAAGTTGGTAAAAAATCGTATTTTGGTAAATTCTGATCATACGTTAACAGCTTGTATCTGCTGAGAGAATGACTTTCTGAAGCTAATTCTTTCCTCGTTTATAGCCTGATAGTTCGTCCGAAAGGTGTGCAAGTGGCATCTCGATAGCTCAAATAATTGCTGAATTATACGAGTTGAAATTAAAGTTAAATTTCTTTTTTCTCAATTTTGTCTCAATTTCAAAGGGCAATATCTCAAAAGGGTCATCTTGGATTTGAATTTTCTTTACATTATTGGAAAGAACACACTTTTCTTAATTAAAAAACGTTATTTTTATTTTTGAGACAAACCAGTTTCAAGGGTTATTGCAGGTCAAAAATGTGTACGTCATTCAACGTGAAATCAAAGAAAAAAAAGACGTAGACCTCAAAAGTTGATGTCAATTTGTTCTATTAAAATTTACAGGAGCTATTGTACTTATGTTCTGATAGAAAAAACCTTTTTTAGATGTTTTTGAACTTTAGTTTTTGTGTGCGCATCCGTAAAAACTCAAGAAATGGCAAAAAATAAAGTTTCGTTTTTAACAAAAATAATTATCTTCTTATCGCTGCTATAAGAGCTTGAGTCTTTTTCTATGTGTTATTTTTAAGCTCTTGAAACAGAATTTCGGATGATATGTCACTTGGCTAGGTGTCATTAATATTTTAAATTCATAAAAAGCATCGTTTCCTTTTTCAAAAAAAAAAAATAAAATAAAATAAAAATAAAAATAGTTAATAATTGAAATAAATAATAAATAAAACAGTTAATACGGTGTGTACGAGATAAAAAGTATGTATAATAGGACTGCAGAGACATTTTTTTTAAAATGCGATAACGAAAGTTTTCGATAGAGTTGAATATTGCAATTATTTCCACCGTGTAAATAAATGATAACAATAGTAATTGAAAATATGATGAGTATTAATTCAAAATCCATTCATTATACTGCCGAGGATGTGTTTAGATATTCAGCCTATGATTGCAATTTGCCCATAAACAAAATTGATGAAAAATGGGAAAATGCTTTTTATGACCTTGAAACATTCTACAACCTTGCCAAGTGACATATCATCGGGGCGGCATTTCAGCATTTCGTTTGAGGGGGCGAGTTTTTTAGATATGAAGTACCTCAGTATGGAACAAAATACATATTTGTGAAAAGAAAAACATCTTAAAATGGATTTAATATTTAGAAAAATTGGAGTTGCAAAACAATTTAAATTTTTAAGACCAAAGCGAAAAATTATTTTGTTATTAGTTACCACGCAAAATGTCTTGATTAGTAATTAGTTTTTAACTTTCAGTCAAGTTATACTCTGCAATATTTGGAGTCAAAACGAAGAGTTTTTTTTTTTCATAGATTCCCAGTATCTTGTGCTATTTCCCAAACAGCTTAAGTTGAAAATCCTTTCTTGTCCCGTTATACTTGTTTCAGAACATTTTTTTCAGAATCCTCACTCATTAGAAATAATCTTGAGAATATGTTTAAGGAAACGCTTTATCAATTTTTGTTGAAATGAGCAAGCTATTTTAGTTCCCTTTGAACGCGATCATTGATTTGTGCTATACATTAATTGAATTTACCAGTCTTTAACATTCTGCGAATAATATTTGGAGGTGCGACCGCCCCCTCTTGCCCCCCTTATTTGCCGCCCCTGGGATAAGACACAAGCTCTTATAGCAGCGATAAGAAGATAATTATTTTTGTTAAAAACAAAACTTTATTTTTTGCCATTTCTTGAGTTTTTACGGATGACCACACAAAAACTAAAGTTCAAAAACATTTAAAAAAGGTTTTTTCTATCAGAACATAAGTACAATAGCTCCTGTAAATTTTAATAGAACAAATTGACATCAATTTTTGAGGTCTATGTCTTTTTTTCTTTGATTTCACGTTGAATGGCGTACATATTTTTGACCTGCAATAACCCTTGAAACTAGTTTGTCTCAAAAATAAAAATAACGTTTTTTAGTTAAGAAAAGTGTGTTCTTTCCAATGATGTAAAGAAAATTCAAATCCAAGATGACCCTTTTGAGATATTGCCCTTTGAAATTGAGACAAAATTGAGAAAAAAGAAATTTAACTGGAATTTCAACCCGCATAATTCAGCAATTATTTGAGCTATCGAGATGCCACTTGCACACCTTTCGGACGAACTATCAGGCTATAAACGAGGAAAGAATTAGCTTCAGAAAGTCATTCTCTCAGCAGATACAAGCTGATAACGAATGATCAAAATTTACCAAAATACGATTTTTTACCGACTTTGGCAGCAAATTGCAAAAAATCTACAGTGTATGGAGCCTTTGTTACACAAGTAAGCTATTCTACCCTAAACAGTGATCAGAATCACCAAATTTGAGCCTGATAATCGTCTTAGGTCGCGAGCAATCAAAGCACAAACTTGACGATTTGGTCATTTTTTTCAAGACACGAAAAAGAGGCCTTTTTTCCATAATTTTTATTGGCTAAACTATAAGGCTTATAGAGCCTTATAGTTTAGCCAATAAATGGGTTTGGTATGGTTTCATGCAAGTCTTATATGTACATCCAAAAAAATTTTCATCAAAATCGGAGGGGGTCGAGTGGGGACGACTCGTACACTTGACATGGAATGACCCTATGTTCCATTTGTGGAGACAATCTTTTTCGGGTTTATGAAAAAATATTAAAATTCAAGGTTAAAATTTTTATATGAAGAATTTCATTTGATCCTAATCTCAGGTTCAACAGTGTGTAAATTACTGTTTAAGGTCAACATGGAACACTTGCGTGTTTACGTAGGCTGTTATTACTAGAGATGCGTAAATTTACATGTTCTTTAATACTGTGTTTTATTTTTTCTGATGTTCATATTAAAACAAAGCAAGCATACAAAGGGCTCAAAATTGTTTTATTTAATCTGGAAAAAAAGAATTAAACCAATGATTTGGCTCTTTCGCTTATCGAGTATCAGCAACCGGGCCTGGGCTAATACAGTTCTTGCCCTAGTTTTTCAATTATAAGCGTTATCAGTTTTTGTCTAAACCATATATTCATTTTTAACTTTTACAAAAATTAAATCAATAATTATTACGGTATCTTGATTTTTTTTAAAAATGTTTGTTCTTTTCATTTTGACAACAGTTAAATTTTATTTATTTATTTATTTTTTGATGTAAGCTTTTTTTTTTTTTTAAAGTTTCTCGATATTACTAGTAATACACTCAACTTCCCGTATTGGAGATTCAATTATAAACTCATGTTTGTGAAAATTGCAACACCATGAAGGACTAGCTCGAATGGGCTAAAATTTTCAGCAAATGCAAAGTAGGGTATAGTATGCAAATGATTAGAATTTTGACTTGTAGCGCATGCGGAACGCCGAATTTATCTGAATAAGTAGACGGCTGCAGCAAGGCATGTATGGTTATAGGTGGTTATATGCTTGAGATAAACGTTAGATCAGACGTTGCTTATGCCTCTTCGACGAAAAAGAGTGAGGTTTCAACAACTTTCGAAGTTTGAACGGGGGAGGATCATCGGCCTTCGGGAAGCTGGATTATCTTACCGTGAAGTAGCCGCTCGTGTGCACTGTGCAGCGTAACAACAGTATACTGATACGTGTTTGGAAGCAGTGGACGGACGAGAGTCGGACAACTCGGAAATCCTAGAGTGGACAGGGGCCAGTGGACCCCGAAATGTGAAGTCAGCGCGATGATAGACACCTGATCCGCATGGTACTGACGGACCGTGCAGCTTCTTCCAGGCAACTGGCAGCACAGTGGTCAACAGCTACAGGGCAAGCGTTGTAAAAATCAAATTACAGCAATGCGCCTGTTTTGCATATTTTTTGGTTGAAAAATGTTAGAAGTGTAATATTTATACTAATTTTTTGTCTAGAATGTAGTATTTTTAGTTTTGGCAGCACTTTGAAGTTGGAAATGGAATATTTAACTCTTGGTAAAGAAAATGATCAATCTTTGAACGTTGGTAAGTTTCAATTTTTTTCTTTAGATAACTGTTTTAAAGGAAGAATATTGATTATTACACTCTAATTCAACATTATGAATTGCTAAAACGAATGTTTCACTTAAATTAAGTGATTTATGCAAACTTCAAAAATGCACAGTTCTATGTAACGTAAGTTACCAAAAACATGTTAAAGTTTATGTTGTGCATAAAGAAAGGGCAAGGCAATGTTTCCAATGCTATATCTTCTATCTTATAAGTGTGTGTTAAGCAAATAGTTAAAGTTTTTTTTTAAATATTGTTTATTTAATTTTTTGTGCTACAATCAAAACGTGTAATGTAAGTTACCTATGTAGAACTTAAATACTTGTGTTTATTAGGAAAGTAAATTGTGAAATAAACCTATGTGGTTAGTAGGAGTAATTTATTCAAGAATTATTTTAACTGTACTGTATTTACTTAATTTAAATTAATCATATTCCTTAAAATGTCTCTATTTGTTAATAAGATTACAATACACCTCTATTATAAATTACATGTTTCTTTTTGGCTTTTAAGATATTAATTATCTCTAAACAGTATCACTGCATGAATAATTAAGAGGTAATTTACTATAAATTATTCAAAAATGACTTCTGTTATGCTTTAAAGTTTGGAAATATGTTTTAGAAAAAACAAATATAAAAGTATTTTATCTCTTACAGGTGAAATATATTTCATTCTGCATTAAAATGCCACTGAACTCTTCAGAAAGATGCGTTGTAAAAAGGGTATGTGAAAAGTCATGCGGATATTACAGATTTATAAATAAAAGTCCCTCTTGATGGTATTGAAATATGACTGAAAAAGCAAAATTTATCAAAAATATTTTCCGAAGATCCGCACATTGACAATCAGCATTTAAGAGCTAGAAATGGACAAACTGTGGGGTTTCGTTTAGTTAAGTATTTCAAGGAACAAGAAGAAAAAACAGAAGTAAAAGCCAGTGAATGGTGTTTGATGAAGTACGAAAATACATTGTATCCTCGAGTTGTGACGATTATTGAAGAAACAAGTTTGAAGTAAAAGTAATGGCTACTGTTGGAACCTATTATAAATGGCCAGAAACGACAGATGAAATTTATTATGAGAAAGAAAACGTGATTCGAGAAATTGAACCTACCTGAACTTGTTAATAACAGTGACTAGTTTGCATTTAAAAGTCTTTTGTTATGTAATATTTTTGATTCGTCATTGAATTTGGTGTTAAATTTCTATAAGTTCAATTCATAATTGTTAATTTTCAATATTTTTATCTAAACTAAGCTGTAATTTTCATTCATTAATTTTTGTAAGAAAGATTTGCTTGTAAGTAAATTTTGTAACGTAAGTTACTGTAACGTAAGTTACCCAGTCAAAAATTCCCATAATTTTTAATTTTCGAAATAAATTTTTAAATTTATGAAAATATATCCCTAAGCATTATAAGGAACTGATAAATTATGCTTCAAACAAGAAAACAGCTGTAATAGAGCAGAAATTTGCCTCAGAACCAATTTTCATATTATGTCATTCCCTTTTTGTGCAACGAAGTTACTGCCTTAATTTTGACTGCTAAATTTTGTAAAATTTCAATGCATCGAATATTTTTGCATTTTAATTTTGCTTTAGACTGTCATTTTCATCGAATGCTTTTATTCAAGATTTGTATCACAATATTTGTCTGTACTGAGGTACTAAATGCCTAAGCGTTGGTCAAAATGTAACGAAAGTTACCGTGGAATTGCCCTACAGGTGTTTCAATGCGTGCTTCATCAATTCGTAGACATCTACTAGAGCGTGGACTGCGCGCAAGGACTCCTTTATACAGGATCCCGCCTGTGGCTACAATGGGTCAATTGCAGAGGAACTGGCGTGCTGATTGGAAGTATGTTGTGTTTTCTGACGAAACCCGCTTTAATTTGTAGTACCACGATGGCGGCATTCGCGTCCGACGCCATGCCGGTGAACGTTGCCTTCCAGAGTGCATTATCGATCGTTACAGTGGACGAACACCTGGAGTCATGGTTTGGGGTGCCATATCATATCACGAAAGATCTCAGATGCTACGAATTGTGGGTAACCTGAACAGCAACCGGTACATCAGTGAAGTTCTACAGCCCCAAGCTGTCCCCTTCCTTCAAGGCTTGCCTGGCGCTATATTTCAGCAGAATAATGGCCGTCCTCATGTCGCTAGGACTGTTCAATCCTTTCTTGCATCGCAGCAGGTGCAGCTTTTTCCGTGGCCAGCGTATTTCCCGGATATGTCGCCGATTGAACATGTCTGGGATTTCGTTGGTCGTCGTCTCGTTCGTGATCCTCGTGCTGTTGCTTTTACAGACGAACTTTGGGTACTCATACAAACAGTATGGAATGCTCTTGATCAGGCAGACATTAAAAATTTGTTTGACTCCATGACACGTTGCGTAGCAGCACTTATCGCAGTGCGGGGTGGCTACACAAAAATACTAGTTTTAATATTTTTTTTATTGTTTGTTGGCTCTTTCTAAGTTTAAACATTTATTTGTACCACTATCGCTCAGCTGTGTATTAAATTTCATTCAATTATGACGATTCCTTCATGGTGTTACAATTTTCACAAACATGAGTTTATCTTTCGGACCATTGCTTTTGGTGTTATCATGCGCATAATCCAGATCAGCATCACTGTCATATATCTTTATCAACATTGATGATTTCATCCGTTTCACTCTCATCGTATTGCAAAAGCACAGCCTAAATTTCTTCGTCCGTTAAATATGACCGTTTTGCTATGCAGATACAAAAACAAAATAAAAATATACGAATAATGTTGTTCGGATAAAATTTTTAAATTCTGTAAAATAAGTGTTATTACTAGCGATACGTTAAACATTTGTTTAAAATACTCTACGTATATCACTAGAGACACGTTAAATATACGTTTAAAATATTCTACGTGTATCATTAGAGACACGTAAAATTTATGAGTGACATCTGGAACAGCAAACGTGTATACTGAAAGATGGATGATGAAGCTAAGCAACTTGGCAGGCTGCCAACTAAGTCATTACTCGAAGCATTTGAACTTGGGTGAGTTCATTGACGAAAGGAAAGGGGGAGAAAGCAGCATGTATGAAAGGCGTGTATGTAAAACTTAAGTACACTAGTGCTCTAGGGTTTAATTACATTATTGGTGCATCATGGACACAGTACTTTGTTCATATTGGCCGTTGAAGCTACGTTAACAAGAAGACACCTTTTCGCTACAAAAAGGTGTGAGCTTGTGAATGTATAGATACAGACAAAAGCAAATTATTTTTGCATTATTCGTTCGCTCTCATAAGCACACTTCAAACATAGCATACTCACATACATACAAAGATTTCACATCCGTAAATGTATATTTTTGCATTCAAAAAACATTTTTACAATTTAGCAAAATTTTCTTTACTTATGCGCAATATTCGCGGAATATATGCAGAAATGTGAGAGGCGCGTTATATAAGAAATGTCACGTTCTGACCTAACTACTTTTGTTAGCGGACAATGCAAAATCGTATCCTAAAACGTCCAAGGAAAAAAAATGAATGAGTAAAATTTGTGGAAAAAAAATTGAAAAATGACATTCAGACGAAAGATTTTTTTTGTTTTTTCAATTCTCTTGTAGAAAAAGCAATCAGCCTTTCTTCCCTTGAGAAACCTCATTGGTATCTTAGCTTTTTTATTTGCAAGAGATGTTTATTCTCTTTCATCGAGTCACTTATTTTTCACGAATTTTCTCGTCTGCCCTATTTATTCCGTTCTGCAAAATAAAACCACAACCCAGCTCTTTTCCAGGATTCTGCTGAAGACCCGCCCCCCAACTGACACGCGTTTATTCCCTCCACGGAATTTCCGCTAGTCTTTGACCCCACTCTTTCTCTATTCGCCAAATCCCAGACTCCAAAAAAAAAACCGTGCCCAGACACTGTCTGTTTTCTCCTGTTTTCATTGAGCGTGCTTCTTAGAACTGAGGTTATTGTGCGTCGCCAAACTTGGCGATTAATGAAGTTGAATTTGGCGGATAATTTTATTTCGTCCCCGTTCTCTGTGATGCGATCTTATTTTTTGATACAAAACAGTATGATATGTATTTCTGCACATGCATGTTTATACAAAGATTTTAAAATATGAAATACGTATTCAGGAGATGAATTTAGTTACAACAATTGATAAAGAACATAAAGAATACCAATCGAATTTTTAACATTCAGTGTTATCGAAAAAAGGCCAAATATGGCAAACCACGCCATCTACCAGTGAGAGTACATCAGAACTCATGTAATGGTTGCTAACGTGTAACGTATTAAAACGCAGTTAGCGTTCGCAGTGTTAGTGCTCTTCATCCGATGTTCCAGTGTTAGTGCTCTTCATCCGACCTCGGTTTGTGTCACCAAAAATAAATATTCTTCAATCAAGCTACATTCATTCAGTAAGTCATTTTTTTTCTTCATTCAGTCACATTAAGAAACTAAAAAATGAAAAAAAAAAAAAAAAAACTAAATAAAATAATGAATAAATAATAATAAAAAAAAAAAGCTACAGCGGTTTTAGAATTGCAGCGAAATAATTATTGGGGAGTATTCCTAAGTTACAGTAAGAGTATTAATATTCTTTTCTAACATGTAATTAATACAATTTTTTTGCACATTATAACTAATATTGATTAAGTAGTTAATTTTTAATGTTTTATATTAGGTGGCTACTGAAATAAGCCGACTTGAAATCAGTTTTATTTTTTTAGTTTTTCAATCTAGTGATCATTGAATGCTAGATCTGATGCTGAAAGAAAAATCCGACATCCAGCGAATAAAAAAAAAATAAAAATTTAATGTGCAATTTGAAACTTGTTTTTTAAAATCTAGAAATTTCACAACGCCTGATTAAAAATGTAGTTTATATATTTCAATTATTTCTAAGCACGTACCTGTGATTCTGAACTAATGTGTTATGATCTATATGGTGGTGGTGGGGGGGGGGGGGGAGAATTGGCCCCTGAGTCTCAAAAATTTTTCAAAAATGGTTCGTTGGCCAAAAAGTTTGAAAGCCTCTGGTTTAATATCATTAAAAGGCATTTTTAAAAATATTGCCCCTCCCCCCCCGATTAATAGACAAAATTTTTGCCGATTAAGAATAATCGGAAAAGCGTCCGACTATAGCTGATTGTAGATTACTGCCAAAAACTCGGCGCACCACTACTAGACCCTAACTATAATACACTAAAATTTTGTGTGGATTAAATGAAGTACACTAGTATATATTTTTATTAGTATTTTCGTTCATTAAGTTCGAGTTATTGCTTACCTTAGGATGAAATAATTTTTTCTTCCTTAGTACAAATTTGGGTTGCGACATCGAAAGCAAAATATCGATGCTTCAAGGCATCGATGTTGGAAAATAAGGACATCGATAGCATTGATACATCGACCAAAAAACATCGATGTTTTCAAATATCGATATTTCAAAACAGCGATTTTTTTTTTAATTGCTTACGCATTTGAATGTCCAGTTAATCAGTTAGTTCGCTTTTCCACTTGACGACACGACAACGACGAAAGTCGGACGGTAATACTGCAACGAAAAGTACGGTGTCGTGTCGTCTATAGCACTGCTTTTCCATTCAAACGATATCGTTTCTCCGAACGGGTCATTTTCCACCGCATTTCATTTCGAAACAGCACTGTGTTCGAACGTATATTATTATGGTTGCTCAATTTAACAGATTACAACTACTATATTTGCTTTACCTCTGGAGAAAAAGAACACAAATTAAGAAACGGTATTGGGTGCACGATATTTTTAAAGAAAGGTTCATTGTAGACGAGTTTTATACACTTTTCATGAAATTGCAAAAAGATTTTAGGTGATTTTAAATATTTTTACTAAATTTATAAAGAATAGTAAAAAGTTAAAATCTGGACAAGGGTTTTTAACACAAGTAGTTTAATCTAAAGTGTATAATATATTTTTGTAGTTACGAACAATGCTCTTTGAACTTACCTGTCTCTTTCTTTTCTGTAGAAGATTTGCTGTTATATTCCTCATCTAAAAATCTAAAAACTTCTTCCAATGCTTTATCCCTGTGAATTTTGTTTTTGAATAAAATATTTCGCTTATCCCATAGACACGGTTGCTGCTCAATTACACTCAGGCACATTGAAAATAGCGACCCAAGAAGACATTGTCGGATTGATCAGCGACTGCGTCTACAGTGGTGCCAAGGCAGATCAATGTGAAATGTCACAGATTGGCAAAAAGTTGTGTTTAGTGATAAGTCTCGGTTTGTTTTAGGGACTGATGATAACCGTGTACGGGTGTGGAGGCGCCCAGGTGAGCGGTACAATTCCTCCCACTGTTCTACGTCACACTGCCCGAATAGCTGGTGTAATGGTCTGGGGGGCCACATCCTATGATAGCCGGTCCAATCTAATTGTGATGCGTGGAAAGTTAACCGGCCAACGTTGCGTTGATGATATTCTTCGACCCCATGTAGGACTTTTCCTAAATGTTCTCCCAGGGGCAATTTTCCAGCAAGATAATGCTAGTCCGCATACAGCAAGAGTTGCTCAAGACTTCCTACGTCATTTTCAGACTCTTCCATCCCCGGCCCGCTCCCCCGACTTATCCCCTATAGAGCATCTGTGGGATCAGCTAAAACGTCAGATGCCATCGTGTTACTCTGTGCGTGATTTGAAGTTGGCTGTTACAAATTTGTGGGCCCATCTGCCTCAGGACAACATTAGGCGTCTAATCAATTCAATGCCGGACCGTGTGGCGGCATGTATTGCAGCTAGAGCTGGTCCAACGCGCCATTGAAGTTGCTCTGTATTTGTGTCCTTGCACACCCTGTATTCGTTATATTGTCTTGATTTTGAGATCAAGTGAATCTCTCATCTGTATCATTATGTGTATTAAATTTCATTTCAATCCGATGCTTTCTTCTTGGGTCGCTATTTTCAATGCGCCTGAGTGTAATTCACACAAAACATTCACGTCAAACTTGACTGCCATGACTACTGTGTTCCTTATCAAAGAAAGTTCAGAATGAAAATTTAAGGGGTTACAGTACCTCAAAAATGACCAAACGACCAAAAAAATTTTTATTGCTTATTTCAAAAGTAAAAGTTACTTAAAACACTCAGAAAAAAATAGCATTGTTTTAGCTAAATTATTTAAAAAGTTATGAGTGACTTTAGGGCTTTCACGCTATGTGTTCTAATGGAAAAGCCAAACTTTAAAGTGCTTTTTCTCGGTGATCAGTTTTTAGTGTTTCTATGTTACTGGAAATGCTAAGGAATTTTTTCTATTAAAGATATAACTTTAAAGCAATATTTTTTGCACTCAGGATAATATATTTAACAAAACTGTGCATTGAATAAGCGTTTTATAAATTACAAAAATTTTTAGAGTTTGTTAAACCTCGAAGAACAAAATTTTCTAAGAATTTTTTACATAAAAGGTCACAAAATATTTTCTAATCAAAATATAAGAAAATGAATGCACAGATTTGTTGAGGTAATCCTTGTGATCATTTCGCAAAAAGAAATTTTGAAATTAGTTCAGAAACAAAAAAGCCTTAGGGTTTTTAAAAAATTGAAATTTTCTTACATTTTTCAAATTTTCAAAAAAAGTTTTCAAAATTTTTAATGTTTGAAAATAAATTATTGATTGTTAAACAAGTGCAGAAATAAATATTTCAAAGAATTAACTTTTTCACTTACATTAAAGAAATTTGTTAGAAAGGTACTGTAACCCCTTAATCTTTTTTGAAGCATTAAAAATCGTCTGCGCTACAATTAATGAGACAAAGTATAAAATAAAATGATTAAAATCTTTCATTGCTGCATCTTTTATCAATCGTCTGCAAATTGAAACTTAGAGTTATTAATGCAGAGATGTCGAATTTAAACGCCATTGCTATATTTTGAAGAAAGTAAACAGATGAATGAATGTCGTCCCGATTTTAAAGGCGAGACGGATGCCATCCGACACGAATGGGACGACAAACAATATCTTTCGGTCAGAGACGACACAATCGTCCTTGAATCGGGAGATGGAAAAGCGCATAGCATATTTTAATGCATTTTGGCTCATTCCACGTCAAATCGCCTAATTTAAATAGTCGGCCGTGCCGTCATGTCTCAGATTTTGTTCAATATTTTTTTACGGATAGATACCTATGAGATAAACTCAAATTAATTTTTTTAGATTTTTTGAATAAAAATTTAGGGTTGTAGAATTTTTTGAAATTTTGATTTTTTCAGAATTTTTGCTTTTTTATTTTTGGTATGCATTTTGAAAAAGCTCTATAACTTCCTC
>JAXGGA010022297.1:0-15214 GCA_038373865.1 Uloborus plumipes | reverse complement strand
CTTTAAAGTTAATAGTTGAGGAAAGTTTGTTTAAACGGTTCAATGTTGAACAAAAAATTTTTCAAATGGAAAATTTAAATACGTTAATGAAATAGTCTTGCCGATATCTTTCGAACCAAAAAAATTTGTTTAAATCGTACTGTTTGCTCAAAAGTTATTAGGGGGGTGATAGCTAGTTTGAACGGTTCAATGTTGAACGAAAGATTGTTCAAATCGGAAATGTAAATACGGGAATGACGTATCCTTGATAACATCTTTTGAAAAAAAAAAGTTTGTTCAAATCGGACTCTTCACTGAAACGTAAGTACCGCGGGACAAGTTGTTTGAACGGTTCAAAATTGAACCAAAAATTGTTCAAATCGGAAAATCAAATATGGGAATGAGGTGTTCTCGCCAAGATCTTTCCAGCAAAAAAAAGTTTGTTCAAATCGGAAGGTTCATTCTGAAGTTATTAGGGGGGGGGGGGAGAGCAGACCGTCAGACAGACAGACAGACACTTTCCCCCATCTTAAAAAGCCCTACGTTCCAATTTTTAAATTTTCGATATTTATTTGATTTTTTTTTTCTTTTTGACTTTTTTTTTTGAACTTGACGATATTTTTATGATGAATTAAGCCACTTTTAATGCTTTTTTTAAATTTTTTTCTCTCATTTTAACGGGAAAGTAGGCTAAAGATCAGCTATTTGTTCTTTTTTGATAAGTCTTTGAATGTTTGCAACCATGAGTTGTTTATGGGTTAATAACCTACGGAGAAGTGGCGAAGGTTATGGCCTGCCTAGCTGAAGCTTCGATATTCTCTAATTGTTCATGACTTATTTAAAATATTGGTTCAAAACCGATGTACGCAAAAATCTGTAAAGGTTATGTGGTTTACTGACAAGCACTGTACAAAGTTTTATTGATATTGCTAGAATTTTGACAATAGTTTGAAGAATATCATGTAATTTTTCCTTACAACAAAAGTTCTGCTATAATTTACAGGACTACGGAGTCGTAGAAAAAATGACCAACAAGACTGACTCCAGGGATTTTAGAGCCTTCCACTCCGATCCTTTTGCCTTAAAATGACTCCAACTCCGCAAACATGTTAGTATAGGCATTAAAAAGGACTGAAAAGAGTTAGAAGACATTACCGTGAGGCAGGCGTGGATATATTGTTTTTTTCCATCGAGTAATGAATTCTCATCTTCTTCTCACATGCTTGGATAAACCGTTGGATTTCTTAAACCGTAAGAGATTTAGTAATTAAGAAAAGCATTGCTTTACAGCATACAAGATTTATTGAAGTGTTTAAAAACTATTTCTTTGCTAATTTCAAAGCAGTTATTGTTTTGCTCATAAAGACATCATGCAGTTGAGATAATATTTTGGTATTACATACACTGAAGTGACAAAAGTCATGGGATACCTCTTAATATCGTGTCGGCCCTCCTTTTGCCCGGCGAAGTGCAACAACTCGACGTGGCATGGACTCAACAAGTCGTTGGAAGTCTTCTGCAGGAATATTGAGCCATGCTGTCTCGATAGACGTCCATAATTGTGAAAGCGTTGATGGGGCAGGATTTTGGGCACGAACAGACCTCTCGATGGTGTCCCATAAATGCTCAATGGGATTCATGTCGGGCGATCTAGGTGGCCAAATCATTCGTTGGAATTGTCCAGAATTTTCTTCAAACCAATTGCGAACAGTTGTGGCCCGGTGACATGGCGCATTGTCATCCATAAAAATCCCATCGTTGTTTGGGTACATGAAGTCCATGAATGGCTGCAAGTGATCTCCAAGTAGCTGCACACAAGCATTTCCAGTCAATGTTCGGTCCAGTCGCACTAGAGGACCAAGTCCATGCCATGAAAAAACAGCCCACACCATTACGGAGCCACCACCAGCTTGAACAGTGCCTTGCTGACAGTTTGGGTCCATGGCTTCGTGGGGTCTGCGCCACACTCGAACCCTACCATCGGCTCTTACCAGCTGAAATCGTGACTCATCGGACCAGGCCACGGTTTTCCATTCATCTAGGGACCAACCGATATGCTCACGTGCCCACGAGAGTCGCTGCAAGCGATGTCGTTCTGTCAGTAAAGGCACTCGAATCGGTCTTCTGCTGGAATAGCCCAAGAAATCCAAATTTCTCCGCACAGTTCTAGCAGACACGTCCATTGTACGTCCCACATTGATTTCTACGGTGATTTGACGCAGTGTTGCTTGTCTGTTAGAATTTACGACTCTTTGCAGACGTCGCCGGTCTCGATCTTTAAGTGCAGGCGGTCGACCACTGCGCTGTCCATGGTGGGATGTTATGCCTGAAATTTCATACTCTCGGCACACTCTTGACACAGTGGATCTGGGAATGTTGAATTCTCTAACGATTTCCGAAATGGCATGACCCATGCGTCTAGCTCCAACTAACATTCCGCGTTCAAAGTCTGTTAATTCACGTCGTGCGGTCATCATCACGTTAAAACCTCTTCACATGAATAACTTGAACAGAAATGAAAGCTCTGTAAAAGCACTGCGCATTTATACCTGTTCTATGCGATGCTACTGCCATCTGAAAATTTGCATATTGCTATCCCATGACTTTTGTCACTTCAGTGTATAGTTGAAAGGGCAAATGAATAAAGGTGATATGCGGCAATTTTTGAAACTTACTTTTTACCATGGATGAAGGGAATAAGTCCATCCGTATCATGTCCCCTTAGTCACAGGAATGGTAGGTAATAAAGAATTGACCTCGTTTTACCCGTTGAGAATAATCCGTTAAAAAAAACAACACTTTTTTTTAAAGCTTTTGCTAGAAATTAAAAATAAAAGTCCCATATCACATTTATCCATTTGCCCCTTCAGTTGTATGAACCCTCGTGGGTCCCACCCATTTCAGTTACACTCAAGACCCTTGAGGTCATAAAAGACCCCAATGCTTTCTTTAATTTATTATGATTATTGAATATTACATGCATTATTTAAGTTCACACTTTTTAATGCTAAAAAAAATAAAAATAAAAAGACACAATCAAAGTAAGATTTAGTTTATGCATTAAAAATTAAAATTTTAGAGCAAAACTCACAATAATTGTAGATTTATTTACAACTGTTAACAGACCTGTACAACAACATGATTTTTGCAAGTAAATTTCAAATACTTATGACATTTTTCGATGCATTTTCTGTCCAGTTCTCTTGGATGCAACGTCCTCTTTTTTTGGCATTCTGGGGAAGTGACCCCAAGGGTCTTGTGTGCAAAAAATGCCATTCGGGAAAAATAAAACATAATAATAGCATTTTTTGAATAGAAAACTAGAAGAATAAAAGCAACAAAATGCCATTAAAAACAAATGGTTGACTAACAAGATATATTAAACAGAAATTGCATTGGGGTCACATATGACCCCAAGGAACCCACGAGGGTTAATAAATGGCCCACTAATATTATGGCATATCAAAAGTACAACACCGCAAGTGGTAAAATTTCATAAAATTTGCTGAAATAACTTCATATCCGTGAAACTTCTTCCTCGTTTTAGTCAGCGTGGCAAACAAAACCGTGCTATGGGAACATTTTCTTGAACTCATGGACAAATCCACAAAAGTGCCAAGCTTTTTATTGATCTAAGAATTTCTCCAGGCGTCGGGCAATAAGACATGATTAATTATCGTGACGACTCCAAAGACGCACATAACAGGTGCTACTTTGGCATGACCAATGCGACTATTAACAGCACCGCTAATCACGCTCATCAAGTCGTCTCTAAACAGCAGGGCGTGGCTCAGCAAAAAAAAAAAAATATTACGAGCCAAGCTGACAGTTTCATAACAGCGGTTTGTCAACGAAAGACCTCTTTGGGCTGTAGTACCTCATCTTGACTTTGGAAGGCGATAAGACGGGTGTTTTCAACCCCCGAGGAATGGAATATTGGAAAAAGAAAAAAAAAACCGAAATGAACATTCTTCGTTTTTTTGACCGGAAGGCATTGTCGGCATGTAGTAATTAGAAGCGAGGAGCTGAACTCAATTAAAAGCGTTTAACCTTCCAGTTTAGGAAATTATTGATGGTTCGTGATTCCCTAGATTTCACAGTACGTTTCTATTGGTGAACTTTGGAAGATTAGTTGGTGAGAGATGATAAAGGATTGGAACTTTCGTCGGAATTGAATTCCAAGAATTTTTTTTATTATTATTTTTACTGCGATAATAGTAGCTCTCGTTATGAGGAATTAGTATATTGATGTCACTCTTAAACGCGTATGAAACAGTTCAACCGTTTTTTCATGTTTTGAGAAAGTTAAGAGTACTTATAATTGATCCTCATGAATATGAAGAACTATATGTTAAATTTAACACATGTTAAATTTAACATATTTCTTCCAAATTCATTTAACATATTTAACATTCTTCCAAATACAAAAAAAAATCTTGTTTAAAATATACTTCAACTGAAATCTAAATTTAACATTGATGAGTTTTGTACTTTAGAGAGTAACTTGTCTTACAGCCACATTTTTGCAAATATTAACTAAACCAGTGGTTCTCAACAGGGGCGATACCGTCCCCCGGTGGGCGGCGGGAAGATGCTGAGGGGTGGTGAACATATTTTGGGCAGTAGGGGGCGGGGCGGTGGATGTATTTTGGGCGGTAAGGGGGCGATGGGTTTATTTGAAATGCGTTTGCGAGGGCATATTTTGGGCGGAAGTGGGAGGATACCCTCTTCTTTTACTTCACCAAGAAGGGCTTTAAAATTTATTTGCTCGGGATACCTCAGCCTGAACTCTGATCCTTCTCTTTACGTTATCAAAGATCAGTGGCACAGCCGAGGTAAGTGGGGGGGGGGGCAGGGGTCATACCCTCTCGATGACCTTACAAAAAAGTTTGTAGAAACCACATGCAATGAACTAAAATTGCGTTTTTGGACCATTAATTTCGAACATTTTCTAACACAACCCCCCCCCCCCCACATACATGAAAAGTTTCAGGCCATGTAATGTCAAACATAGCCTAAAATTCGTCAATATAAGTTCAACTTCAAAAAAATTTTGAAGGTCAGTCCCCACTTTAATAGTTCAACAGTCTAAAATAGCCTAAAATTGTGTCCTCATGAATTCCATTTGTAAAATTGTTAGAGGAAGGCGCAGGCACCTTCCCTAACATAGCCACACATAGCTTACAATTTAGGGTTTAGACATTTCAATTAAAGCGCTTTCAAAACCTTCATTCTCAAACACTGTCTAAAGATTTTAAAAAAAGATTACGAGAGCAAATCTTGAACTATCCGCCTCCTCTTTCAACAAACGTGACCAAACCGAGTTTAAAATTACGCTTTTAGGAGGTTAGTTTCGAAAAAATTCTGGAAGAAAGCCACCTGACTTGACCAACGTTTTAAACATCGTCTTAACAGCACCAGAGTACAATGAGCAAAAAAAAATCCGTGCAAAACTCCCCAACCTTTACCATTCCCTTAACATCAATAAAAGTAGTTCAAATTTTTTAAGCCTTCAATTTCAGAAAACATCGGAAGGAGCTCTGACCCCCTAACAGGACTAAAATTCACCTTTTTTTTAAAAAAATATTTTGCCTTTAATTTTGATTTAAAAAAAAAAGGAAGGAGCTTTTTTCCCCTTGAATTTCTCTGAATTGAACTTATCTTGAAATTTATAATCTTAACTTATTTCATATTTTTCTTTCAATTAAAACTTACAAGTCTTCGTCCCACCCTGAGAAAAATCGAATTTCCGGCTTTGTTATTGCCCATCCGCAATAAAGTACAATATCCGTATATAGGCGATTCTCTGTAAACTCGTCATTTTTCACACGAAATCAGTCCGGGCACGGTTTTTTGAAATATTCTTATAATATTATTGCTCAGAAAATGAATCTATTACTTTGGTTTTGAAGAGGGCCAATTGAAGTTTGTTTTTTTCTGATAAATCATGATAGGGGGTAAGTCCCCCGCCTGGTATAACTAGGCAGGGTACTGTGCCAGGTGACTGTGTTCTTGCTCTTTGTTGCGTAATATCAGCAAAACTAATGGAACATAATTAATTACGAGACTACCTATAAATTGAGGCACAAATCGTGGACATAATAACTAATATGCTTCATAATTAAATTAATTGACATCAATAAAATCACTTTCCAGAGGACTGTTTTCGCAACGACCCTGATGCATACTTTCATCACAAATGTGGCTCTCAAACTAAGCAAGGTAGCGTTTCAACACTGTTCTTGGCGATTTCGGAAAATTCACACTGATTACTTTAAACTTCATGCCAAAAACAATTTGCAAAAGTTATAGATTTTTCGTATTACAGCCTTGAATTTGTTGCAGGGGACTGTTTGAAAAAACTCCGGACAGAATTAACATAACAATTTTAAGTTTTAGAAATGCATAATTATACCTTATTTCATAAGAAAAATATAGCTTCATTATTCTATTTTAAACATTAATTGCCAAATTTATGTAGTGTTAATAGGTTTTCTGAAATACTATCATTAACAGTTAGACTATGGGATTGGGACAGCCAGGGGACTGTGTTTTTGGCGCTTAGATAATTTCTAGAAAAAAAAATTAAAGTGTTATCACTCCAAATACAATTGGGCCACAAAGTATTAATGCTTTACTTGTATTAAGAGCGATAATTACTTTATTAAAGACTTTATTAGTTTTAAAATATTCAGTCCGGACAGCCATTTAACAGTTTACAGAGAATCGCCCATATAATAAATGAGGGATGCGTATTGCATAGTTGCAAGTAAATAAGAACAACACGGTTTGGGATTGGACCGTTTGAGGGAATTGTTTGAACGCAGTCTATTTTTCAAAATGTTATGGATTTTCAAATCAAACTGTTGAAAACAACGCATTTTTATTTCAAACTGTTTTGTTCTTAATTACGTTCAAAATTGGTCACTTATTTAATGGAACCATTCTAGGTACTTGGTTGAGCCTTCGACGCAGGTTTTATGAGATTGTGCCCTCATTTTTGGAAAAAAAAACCATAAAGAATAAAAGAGCGATTCCATACCAAATCACCGAAAAAAAAAAAGTTGGTCGCACGACCGACTCTGATTTTTTTTTTAATTTGGTACACAGATTGATGGTATAGAGGTATGAAAAAGCCCAAAAGGAAAGTTACCTGCTCCACTTATTTTCTGAGATACATGCCCTCAAAGTTTGTCCGCCACGTCAAAATACTAAAAAAGTGATGTTATTTAATCATTGTTTATAAAAAATCGTACTCATGCAAAATAAAAGTGCTAGATATCTATAAAAACTAGTTACTCCAGGCATTCCGAAAAAAAAATTCTAGAATGTTCATAATGAAAATTGCCAAAAGGTACAGGGCTCTTTGAAGTTGTCACCAGAAAAACTTGATTTTGCAGATTTTGCTAAAATTGAGGCATTTATTGCAAAAAAAAGCAAACAAAACCAAAGGTTTTCTCACTTTCTGGTAGTGTACAGGTCCTCCCTGTAAATTGATACGCAATAATTTTTTTGGGTTTCTCACTCCTTCTTGGAAATATTTTAGCTTAAAGATAAGCCGTAAGGCAAAAAATGCGTTTTTGGCCATCTTGGCAGCCATTTTTCTCATAAAGGGGGAGCAGCAGAAACTTTAAATTTTTTTTTAAACAAGCCACTGATATGTTAGCTATTCACAGGAAAAGAGTTTACTTTTGGTTATTTCTCCCATTAAGAGATATCCTGCTGACAGTATATGCATGTTTTTCACGACGACCATATGCTTTTGTTCCCCCTCTCATGGACTTAAATTTAATTAAACCAAAAAATAATGATATATTTATTATTAGCTGTATTATCTACTCAATATGTCATGAAATTTAATTTATTAGATCATTGAACAATAAATTAGATAATTGATGAAAACAAGAAAAAGTATTTCTCTGATGCCTGAGCATTATGCATTCATAATTATAAAGCACTAAATACTTTCTTGAGAAATTAATTAACATAAATGAGCTCTAAATATTTATATTATAAGCAATACCCAATCTTGTGATTGGGATACTCCTGTTTTTAATTGAAGAATTTCTTGAATATCACATGAATATCAGGAAAATAAATGAGGTCTTTTCGTTTGATGTAGGATATTTTATGACAAATTTCATTTGATGGGCTACTAACTGAGCATGGTGATAAAGAGCTATTAATTTCAGCATCGAATTCCATTTTACCTTATTAACAGTTAAATATTTACAAAATAATTAAATAAATAATTTAATATAAAGCCATGCTTGAAGAATTAAAATTAGTGCAACTAATTTATTCCCATACTGATCTTTACAAAATTGACATGCGTTGAGCACTGATAAGAACTGACAAGAAAAAGTTTACTCACTAAAATACTAGTTCACAGATACTATAAAGCATACCTTCTATTTTCCACAAAATAATACTGCAACAAAGAACAAGGGTATCCTCCTGTTTATAGCCATCAATCAGGAACATCCAATCACAAGATTGGGTATTGCCTATGAGATAAATATTCGAAGCTCCTTTATTTTAATTGATTTTTCAAGAAATTCTTTAGTACCTACCCCTTTATACCCTTGTTCTTTGTTGCAGTATTATTTTGTAGAAAATAGAATGTACGCTTTATAGTATTTGTGAACTAGTATTTTAGTGAGTAAACTTATTCTTGTCAGTTATCAGTGCTCAACACATGTCAGTTTTGTAAAGATCAGTATGGGAATAACTTAGTTGCACTAATTTTAATTCTTCAAGCATGGCTTTATATTAAATTATTTATTTAATTATTTTATAAATATTTAACTGTTGATAAGGTAAAATGGAATTCGATGTTGAAATTAATAGCTCTTTATCACCATGCTCAGTTAGTAGCGCATCAAATGAAATTTGTCATAAAGTATCCTACATCAAACGAAAAGACCTCATTTATTTTCCTGATATTCATGTGATATTCAAGAAATTCTTCAATTAAAATCAGGAGTATCCCAATCACAAGATTGGGTATTGCTTATAATATAAATATTTAGAGCTCATTTATGTTAATTAATTTCTCAAGAAAGTATTTAGTGCTTTATAATTATGAATGCATAATGCTCAGGCATCAGAGAAATACTTTTTCTTGTTTTCATCAATTATCTAATTTATTGTTCAATGATCTAATAAATTAAATTTCATGACATATTGAGTAGATAATACAGCTAATAATAAATATATCATTATTTTTTGGTTTAATTAAATTTAAGTCCATGAGAGGGGGAACAAAAGCATATGGTCGTCGCGAAAAACATGCATATACTGTCAGCAGGATATCTCTTAATGGGAGAAATAACCAAAAGTAAACTCTTTTCCTGTGAATAGCTAACATATCAGTGGCTCGTTTAAAAAAAAAAATTAAAGTTTCTGCTGCTCCCCCTTTATGAGAAAAATGGCTGCCAAGATGGCCAAAAACGCATTTTTTGCCTTACGGCTTATCTTTAAGCTAAGATATTTCCAAGAAGGAGTGAGAAACCCAAAAAATTTATTGCGTAGCAATTTACAGGGAGGACCTGTACACTACCAGAAAGTGAGAAAACCTTTGGTTTTGTTTGCTTTTTTTTGCAATAAATGCCTGAATTTTAGCAAAATCTGCCAAATCAAGTTTTTGTGGTGACAACTTCAAAGAGCCCTGTACCTTGGCAATTTTCATTATGAACGTTCTAGTATTTTTTTTCTGAATGCCTGGAGTAACTAGTTTCCATAGATATCTAACACTTTTATTTTGCATGAGTACAATTTTTTATAAAAAATGATTAAATAACATCACTTTTTTAGTATTTTGACGTGGCGGACAAACTTTGAGGGCATGTATCTCAGAAAATAAGTGGAGCAGGTAACTTTAATTTTGGGCTTTTTCATACCTCTATACCATCAATCTGTGTACCAAATTAAAAAAAAATCCGAGTCGGTCGTGCGACCCCCATTCGGTGATTTGGTATGGAATCGCTCAAAAGCTTTTAAAGCATAAGTTTTTTTACTCTATAGTCATTGTCCAACAACCTGTTTGGGCAAAATTTTAGAGTTAAACCTGTCAAAAAAAAAAAAAAAAAACTTACTTTACCTCCTCCCCCTGTTCCAATTTAACGCCCGTACGCAAATAGGACGTTGAAAACATTTTCAGGTCTAAAGGGGGCGGTAGCTGTAAAAAGGTTGAAAACCACTGTTTAAAGCATTGAAATTCTAATCAATTTTTTAAAATAATAAACGGTAAAAATATTTTTTCGAACTTTTAGTGTTTGTCACTAAGGTGGTTTCTCTACTAATAATAAAGCTGAAGGTGGTTCTGTCTGTCCTTCTTTCTTTCTTTCTGTCTGTCTGTCTGTCTGTCTGTTACGCGCGTAGCGCCAAAACCGTTCGGTCGATTTTCATGCCACTTGGCACAAAATTAGTTTGTAGCATGTAGTTTTGCACCTCGAAGCGATTTTTCGAAAATTCCATTTCGTTCTTTTTCTATTCGAATTCTTAGCGGAAATTCGATAAAATAGGGAAGAAATATTTCACACACATTTTCAAGTCTTATGTCATTCGAAAGCTTGGAATTTTCTGCACAAAATGAAGTTTTTTCGAAGTTTCTACGATCATCAGGAGAGCTGTAACAATTGTTTTTAGAATCCCGAAATTCAAGGCTTACCTTCAGTAAAGCAAGCCAAACGATTCTAAAATGGTTCAGCTCGATAATAAAATTTGTTTGAAAAGAGAGATGAAAAGAATTATTTTATCAACGGAAATCAACTTTTCATGTTGTTACTATGGTTACGTGTTCATACTTATTTTTGTTTCGTTCTTTTTCCAGGGTTGCCAGACGTAGTATTTTTGATTCTACGGTAGTATTTTTTCGGCCCAAATAAGGAGCGCAGTATTTTTCTGGCAACCCTGTTTCCAATATACTAATGACTTAATTAAAAGATTTGGCGGATTTTTTTTTTCATTTTCATAGATTTCGCATTTCAGCAACATTGATTTTGGCAACGTTTGGAAACAGTAGTATTTTGTAATATTTTTTTTAGAGGAGGTATAGTATTTTTTGTTCCAATTCTCTGGCAACCCTGTCTTTTTCCCGGTGAAGATGCTTTGGGACCCTGCTTGGCGCGTTTTCAAAAAGTCAACTACGCAAAATAGCTAGGGTTACCACGCTTGGCGCGCCTATCGTTCATTTAGCGAGAAAAGGGTACCTAAAGCACAGATTAACGAAATATCGTATCAATTTCGATATTGCATCGTTTTTTTAAAGTGTTTCGTTTCGGAAAATGTATTGTTTTGTTTTTTAAGCTGGGAAAGAAAACTTTCTTCTTCTTTTAAACTTTGGTAAGATTTCTGTTGGTTTCTGTTATCAACAAAACTGTTCTTATTTTCTCTTTTGGCTTATTTTTGTCCATCTCCCTTGGGGTTGCATTCGAATGTTCTAAGGGGGTGTTTTACCCCATTTATCGGGTAAATCAGTGTTTTCAATGCAAGGTGATATGAATTGGTTAACAAAAGTGATATGAATTGGCGCGACCACTTGGCGATATATCGCCAAGCTTTTGATCGCCAAATATTTGACGCCAAATTGGCGAATTTTTTTTTTTTTTTTTTTGATTTAGGTTCAATTTGGCGCTGTTGGCGATATTTTGCGAAAAATCCACTGAATGATGTTAAAAACGACGATCTTTAGGAGATTAATCATTGTAAAATATTTTTTTGCATTGTTTCGTAGCAAACTAGGGCTACACATGTTTGAATTGTTATCTTGCTCACTCCAAGCACTATTTTAGCACTTAAGGCATCTACTAAGAAATTTACACGTAAAATTAAGTAGTGTGGGGTCCATATCAGATCTTTATATCACTTTGAAGGAAATATATAGTTGAATAAAACTAAAATAGAGCATTTTTTCTGATATATCAATTATTTTACAAATGAACTTTTAATTTTAAACCACGGGCAAAGCCGTGCGGGTACCGCTAGTCTGAAATAAACGATTCAAATATTTCCAAAAAGGAGTGAGAAACCCAAGTTATGGATTGTGTAACCATTTATAGCTAATGTCTGTGCACTGCCAGAAAATGAGTAAACCTTTGGTTATGTCGTCCTTTTTTTGGAATAAATTCCTCAATTTTAGCAAAATCGGCAGAATCAAATTTTTGTGCTGGCAATTTCAAAGAGCCCTGTCTGTACCTTAGCAATTTTCATTATAAACGTTCTAGTATTTTTTCTGAATGCCAGGAGTAACTAGTTTCTATAGATACCTAACGTTTTTATATTGCATGAATCACTAGCGCAGCCAGAATTTCCTCCTGGGAGGGGTTATTTTTTTCATCATAGCCATCCTTATGTGTATACATATCAATGTATCACGATCAGATATATAACTTAAAAACATGAGTACAAATGCGACTGTTACCACTCTCTTTGCTGCACCGTAGCGGTTAGTTTTCGTATTCAAAAGTAATATTTACATATAGCTATGTAAAAGTACAAATTCATTTCAATATTCAAGGCTTGTTACTGTCGTATACATCAGAATCAGATGTTTCTGCATTACTATGTAGCGGTTTTTTTTTGTGCATGTTAGCATAATTTTAGAAATAAAATCATTTTAAAGGATAATATGGAAATCATGTTACAATTGATTATTTGCCTCATAAGCGACAAAAAGTAATAAATACAAACGCCTGAATAAAAATATTGAACTCTTGTTTATTTACACACAAACAACATTTATATTTTAAAACTATGTTAGAGCAACACACAGCGAATTCATTTCACTGCATTCTACCGAATTCAAACGAATGTAAAACAAAGGAACAACAAAACCATTATAATATGACTTCGAAAACGAGAAATATAAACGAATTATGATATTCAGGGCAATAATAATTCAAATGACATATATTTATCAGAGAGATATAAACGTACGAAAAGATAAATTGTTACAATATTTTTAAAATGTGCATAAAATATAAATGTAAAAAATAAAATAAAAGTGAAAAGAGGAAACATAAGCAAACTATAGACATGAGTTCTTTAACAATGGACTTTTGGGATCGGGATAAGAAATGAACCTTTACTGTTATATGGTGATTACAACTTACAAAGCAATATGTAGTCTGCACGACTTTTGTGCCAGCTGGTTTAGGACGTCATCTTCACTGATGGGAATTCGGTCATGGATGTAAGCCATAGCCAGTCCATTTAAACGCTCTTCACCAGTTTTATTTTTTAAGTATGTTTTCAAAAACTTTAAAGAAGAGAAATACCTTTCAGGCGTGCATGTCGTTACAGGAATTGTAGCAGAAATGGTAACGAGAGACTTTACTGTTGGTGGAAGCTCAGCGTTGTAAAGCTTCAAGTGGGTTTTTTGGTTTTTTTTTCTTTCACCATTTCTTGCCAAAGAATAATTTCCCCCAATGAATTTGGAGAGTCAAGCTTATGAAATTCCGCTAGTTTCATTACACCAGAAATGTCTTCCTCGCTCTTATCTATATTCTCCTTTAACAAAATCTGGAAGGGTGTTAAGATTTTTTCATGAGCTTCAAATTTTTCTTATAGTGTTTGAATAGTATTTTTTAGGAAAGGAATGAACAAAGATCGTCGGGAATATTCTTCAACCGTATCGGCTGGGACATTATCTCTCTTTGCCTGCCGCCATGCCATCTTTTAATTTGAAATGGTGACATCTAATTCAGCACAAAGCTCACTTATTTTTTTGGAAAAATGAGAAAATGTTTGCTCTGCGTTACTTCTTATTTCCTCCAGCTTTGATTTCACAATCATAGCAGATTTTACTGCAGTTATAAGGTCCAGATTTTGTGTCTGCAAATATATACTCAATGGCATAGTCAACGAAAATACGTGATCAACCACAAAAAGGCTCACCAAGAAGTCGCACTTTACTATAGCACTCTGAAGATGGTAGGCTTCGGAAGCTGCTTTTGTGTCAGCCTACTTTTGTATTTCCTCCAAGGATGAAAGTTGTCACTGCGCAGTGGCGCTCAACCCATTGAGTGGGGCAGATTCTCTTTCATTTTTCTTTTTCGTTTCTTCAGATGCCGTTGCAATCTCAGTTGTTAACACTGTTTGGCGCTTCGGAGTGTTACAAAATTTTTGTGCCCTCTCAATAACACCAATGCAATGCCTAATTGCTTGAACAGGGCTATTAGCTAAACGAAAAATAATCGGCCGTCCTTGAACAATCGTCATCTGTCCTTTCTTTCTTTCTTTTTTTTTTAGGTTCAACTACAAAAGAAAAAAAAATCATACATTCTGGGGGGTGTTTTAACACCCAAAGCCCCCCCCTCGCTGCGCCAGTGGCATGAATACAATTTTTTAGAAAAAATTATTAAATAACATCAATTTCTTAGTATTTTGAGTGGGTAGACTAGCTTTGAGGGCCTGTATCTCAAAAAATAAGTAGAGCAGGAACCTAAAAACTTTGACTTTTCCATGCCTTTATATAATCAACCTGTGAGCCAAATTTAAAGAAAATCCGAGTCGGTCATGCAACCCAAATTAGGTGAGTTAGTATGGAATCCCTCAATACACTAAACAAACAACTTTGTTTTCGGGCAGTTGGTTTTGATTGATTTCTTCCATGAAACTTGTACTTTTCTTAATTATGGGCATAGGCATACAAGTTGATTTTATATTTAATAAGTTGACTTTCATTTGATTTTTTATATGATGTTCCAAATGTACAAGTTTTGGTGATATAGTTTACTTTAATTTGAAAATGAATCCCTTTTAACGCAAAAGTACAGGTACTTTCAAAAAATCGCATTTTTAAGGATTTCTCGAGAAATAACAGACCAGTTGTCTCTATTCCATTTTACCCATGTAACATATAGGCTTCGACAGATACTTTGCAATAAAAATTAATCCACCCTTGCATTTCAGGGACAAAAAAAGGGGGGGGGACTAAACCTTTTTTTTTTTTTTTTTGCTATAATTCATAGTAAATAGATGCGAATAAGCTGTTGAATGTTTTTGCTTCCCCTTCCCCTACGGTCACCCAAATTCATGGGTGATTTAATTGTTATTGGGTCATTTTCACCATATGCTTACATTTCAGATTTTTTTTTTTTTTAATTTCCTATTTTCTTTTAGAATCACTAACAGGTATTTTGTCACATATTTTAGGTGTGTAAAAAAGTATTTGGTTGTACACTTTGATGCATAATTAAGTATTCAAATGCTGTTGTAAAACTTTAAGTTG